>MU227019.1:56639-97039 GCA_018584345.1 Thuja plicata
TGAATTTAATTTAAATACTACCCCTTTTAATGTATTAAATCTCATTTAATATATTATCCCTCATTGATTCCCTTTAAATAAATTTTTAATTTATTTATTCCTTCACATGACCTAAATTCTACTAAACTATAATTAGTCTAAATCTAATTTGAATTAAGCTAATTTGAACCTAGATCCTACCCTACCTCACATCACTCTCACCAAATAGACCTATCTATTAATTAACTAAGGTTAATTAAGCTAATTTCTTTATTCCTACAACAATTAGTCCTAATTATTTGCTCACACATGTGTGAGCAAATTTCCAAAAATTAAATTTTCCAAATAAACCTTATTTGGTGTCAACAAGGTTTCTTACACCTATGATGACACCTTCTTACACTTTCTAAAAGTGTTTCATTGGTCCAAAACTTTTACACCTTCTTACAAGATCCTTCACATGTGTACTTTAAGTACACTTTGACCCATCACAACCAAAGTTGCTCACACATGTGTGAGCAAAGTGGGCCTCTTGCATGGTTTATGTGTCCCTCATGTGGCACCTATGTGGATGCCACATGAGCTCCACCTCATCCAAGCCCTCTCTCTCCTCCAAAAACTCTATAAATAGAGGCCTTTCTCAAGAGCAAATCATCTTTTATTTTTGCATTGTTACCATGCTAGTTTAGCTCTAGAATTTATTAAGTAATTTAGCATTTCATACTCATCTTAGTTCATTTTCATGTTATTTCATTGTTGAATCTAGATATCACATCTTAGGTTTAATGTGAAACAAATCTAGTTCGATTTATCTTAGATCTTGCATTATCATTCTAGTTTAAAGCTTGCATTTTCATCCATGGTGAAAGCTTAAGACAAGTTCCTTATACTTGTTCTTGAGTTATTAGCTTATCATTTTAATGCATTTATAGTGGGATTACAATACTGTGTTGGGAGAGCACACCCACAAACCTCTCTAAGAGAAAATCAACAAGGCTTGGGTGCACTTGTTTGGCTCTTCAGAGGTTGTGATGAATCTCTTCTTGTTATTTAATAGTATGCTTTTAGATATGTTTAATGTTGTTATTTGATGTTTATCTCTAACATTTGCATGTTTGAGTGTGCTCCCACTAGGTTAGGTTTCATTGCATACAGATCTTACTGCCTATTCAACAAAATAATAACAACATTGTGGTCATCTTGAGAAACTCTTTGTGAGAGCATTGGAATGTGGGGTTTCCTTTAACCCAAAGAAATGTGCTTTTGGTGTGACAGAGGGAAAGCTTCTAGGGCATATTGTGTCTAGAGATGGAGTTAGAATTGATCTTGAAAGGATAGATGCAATTGACAAGATCCCTCAGCCTAAGGATGTAAAGGGCATCCAATCTTTCTTTGGGTAGGTAAATTTATTAAGGAGATTTATTACTAATTTTGCTGAAACTAGTATTCCAATTTCAAGGATGATGAAGAAGGGAGCCAAAGTAGAGTGGAATCAAGAAGCGTGCAGGGATTTTTCTAGTATCAAACAAGCTATTAAGGATGCTCCTATCTTTGGGACACCAGATTATGGTAAGCCTTTACAAATATTCTCCTTTGCTTCATATAATACTATTGCTGCAGTATTATTGCAAAAGAATGGAGAGGGCTTTGAGCAACCCATTGCCTTTTTCAGTAAGTCTTTACATGCAACATAATTGAAATGTGATATCATGGAAAAAAAAGCTTATGCACTAGTAAAATTTGTTAAGGCTTTTAGTTTTTTTTTAGTAGGAGAAGTTGTGATTTCTTATGTACCTAGTGCTGCCGTTAAGGACATTTTAGTCCAACATGAAGTGTCAGGAAGGAGGTGTAGATGGATCAACAAAATTCAGGAGTTTAGTATTGATATACATATCACAAAGCTGGTTAGGGGTATGGGACTTTCAAAGCTCATGGCCCAAAGAAATTTGGATGCTAATAATATAAAAATATTGGAGGAAGACCAAAGACCCTATATTTGTGATGTGGACTGTTGTGAAAGGTATAAAGACATTGTTGGATATTTGCAAAAGATGGTGTTACCCCCTGACATGGATGAAAATAGGAAAAGGATAGTTAAATTGCAGGCTATTAAATATTCTATAATTCATGGACAATTGTGGTGGAGGAGCAATGATGGGGTATTTCTCAAGTGTGTTGACTTTGATGAGTTCAAAATCCTGATGGAAAAAATGCATAGTGGTGCTTTTGGAGGCCATTACATGGCTAAAACTACTGCACACAAGATTCTTAGGTCTGGCTTTTGGTGGCCAATTATTTTCAAGGATGCTCATAATTATGTTAATAAATGTGATGCTTGCCAGAGATTTGCAGGATAACTTAAATTTGGGGGAAGTCTTCCCTTGAGGCCTATTGTAGTTGAAGCACGTTTTTAGAAATGGGGAAGGGACTTCATTGGTGAGATTTCAAACAAGTCAAGTGGAGGCCATTCATGGATTCTAGTAGCTACTGATTATTTTACTAAATGGGTTGAAGCGATTCCCACTAGAAAAGCTACTAGTAAAACTATGGTTGATTTCATGTTAAAGAATATCTTGACCAGGTTTGGATGCCCTAAGAGTGTTGTGGTAGATAATGCAATGTGTTTTAGATCAGAAGAGTTTATCTCTTTGTGCCAGTAATATGGGATCTAAATATCTTACTCATCCCCATATCATGCACAAGGGAATGGCTAGGCTGAATCTAGTAATAAAAGTTTGATCAAAATACTTAAAAGAATGTTAGACAAGAACAAGAAAGCCTGGGATTCAAAGTTGCAATTGGCACTGTGGGCTGATAGAGTAACAATCAAGAAAGCAATTGGTTGTGCACCTTTTGATTTGGTGTATGGAATTCATGCTAGGTTTCCTCAAAACAATCTATTGTAAATGTACAAGTTTGTCCAAGAATATGATGAAGAAATGGATGATGATATGAGAATCAGGATGGATGACTTGATACAACTCGATGAATCAAGAAGGGATGCACATGAAAAGAATATACAAAAGTAGTTGCAATATAAGAACCTATTTGATGAAAGAACAACTGTCAGGAGCTTTGAAGCCGATGATTTTGTCTTGATGTGGAATGCTAGACTTGAAGATAAAGGTAAACATGGTAAATTTGACCCTATCTGGCCTGGACCATATATTATTGACAGTAAATGGGGTGCAAATTCTTATATCCTTAAATATTTTCTTGGAAATGTTCTAGAGTTTCCAACTCATGGAAAAATCTTGAAATTTTACTTCTCCTGAAGTCTCAAATCCATGAACAATAGTTTTAGGAGTAGGTTGCTTTTCTGTTGTTTCCTATTTTCTATCTCAGGGTAGGTCTTTCCTATAGGTGGTCTGCTATTTCTAGAGATCTGTGGTTCATTTCCAAACTTGTGTTTAGCCATCCTCAGTCAGAGCCACTGTTAGTACTTGAAAATTTTTTTATGTCTCCATGCTTATCCCTGCCATCTTTTCAATTTTCTTTGGTCTCTGCCCTTAAACCCTAAGCCCTTAATGAATTTTTATGTCAAATTTTGAGAAAAAACCCTAGTTGCTTTGGCCTTTTTATGTTTCACAGTTACCTTTTTGGGCCACTTAAGTGATCCCTTTTTTCCATGTTCTTTATTTCCTTTCCATGCGGTTGCGAGATTTCCTAATGATTTTTGAATATTCTTTCCCTTCTCATGACTTGTCATTTCCCATTTGTCAGGTTATCTCCTAACGAAATGGCATATTCCTTTATGATCATGAGATCAAGAGACAACCATCCGATGAATTCATGATCTTGTGGTGGTTGGGTGATCTCCATATATAACCCAAGGTTAGTATTTCATCTCTCAAGTTGGAGTTCGCTTAGTTTCCGAATCACCAAATGTGACCATGGTCAAAGGTGAGTCAATTCAGAGTTGGGGTTACAGATCAAAGACCAGTTAAAGTTTGTGCAAGTTGGAAAATATCCAACAGTTGACTTGATTGCTTAAAGAAAAAATATGCACAATCTATCTTGTAAGCGATTAAGTCAAGGCAACATCTGGCAGTGGTGGGCATGTGTTTTGTTTTCGGAGTCGCCAGGTCTCCTGATCGTGACAGAATATTCTAAATTATTCAGCGACTTTGAGTTTTGTGTTGTCTCCAGGTCTCATGTTGAAATGGAATATTCTCTTTGGGTTAAGAGATTTCCCACAAATCATTTGATCAGATGAGGATCTAATGCTTGTCGCTGAGTCTCTGGATGTAACCATGGTTGAGAAAATCTTCTAGTGGCTTGGAGACATAAAGAGGGGTGATAACCAGAGTTGAAGGCAAGTTAGTATGATCAGTTCCCTGGTAAGATCAGTACATCAGCAGTTGTGTTTTAAAAGGATGATCAAGTTTGAATCTGGGCCATCGATCGGTAATTCTATGCCATTTCTGACTTTTTTCTTTCACATTTGAATTTCTTTCTTAGAAAGGTGGTGATGGCATGTTTTTCAACTTGCAGGACAGGGTGGTTGGTCCCGCCGTTTTATTTCAAATCAGGGTAATAGCATTTTGAGTG
This sequence comes from Thuja plicata, assembly GCA_018584345.1. NCBI lineage: Eukaryota > Viridiplantae > Streptophyta > Pinopsida > Cupressales > Cupressaceae > Thuja > Thuja plicata. The sequence continues at coordinate 61,170 of MU227019.1, forward strand.
GCTTCATGGTTGTTGCTGATTTTCCAGGGTCTCCCCAGTGCATTAATGATAGAAATGACCTATTTTTACAAGATTTTCTGAGGGTTATGATTAGATTTGTTTCAATATCGGCAAAAGGACTGAATCAACCGATTCCCAGATTATTTTCTGCATGAGGATTTGAAAGAAGGTAAATCATTTGAGTGATATTTTGGAGAAAGATCAATTTATAGAGAGGACTGCATTAATTATCTAATGGTGGTTGTTGAAACCCTTTCTGAGGGTTTCCATTTTCCTATATATGCCAGTTTTCTTGTTGTTGTAAGGGTTCAAAAGTTTTGGTTTTTTAGGCTTTGTTCCCAGGATATAGCAGACTGTATTATTTTGTATAAGATAGAATAGAAACTCCCTGTATATTTTGCACATTATTGAAGTGGTTTTGTTTCAAGTCAGATTAGGGCATGTATGTGATTCATCATACTTAATACAATTTTTCGAGTTATAGGTCTTTCCTTGGTGTTAATCTTGTGAGTTTTGAGTTTTCTGATTCATTACATAGGGTTACTTATGCATATGTTTTACTTCTTAGTTCTTGATCTAGGGTCAAGTGAAATATACTGTGAATAGGGCATAGACTCTTTTGATTTACCTACAGAAGGATCTTATAAGCAGTAGTTGATCTGGAGTGATTGTATTCATGTCTTTGAACCTTTGACAATAGTTAATTCATTTTCCTACATTTGTATTTGAGATATGCCCAATGGATAAGGTACTGATCAAGGATTAGTAAAATATATTGGGTTACATGTTTGATTTGGTTCCTGGCTATATTATGCACCTTAATATATCAACACCATTTTCAAGCTTTAACTATTTTTTGGTTGGTAGTTGTGAAGTCATACTTGGTGATAGAGAGTCAATGAATGCCTGGTTAGTATTTAGTACTTTCTTACCATGATCTGTTGTTACAATACAGAGTAAGGAATAATTGAAGAGAGTTATATGATTGTCTAGATTAGGTGTACCCACCTTGGTTTTGCAAATCCAAAAGTAGAAGATGGCAGTCTTGGCCCTATAGTTGGTCCAATTATCTTATAGAACTTTCATACTTGGAACTAACCATTCCTCACATCAGTCTTAAGATATATTGGTTTCTTTTCATAGCATAACAGTTTCAAACACCAACAAAAGGGAAAATCTATTGATGATTCTACCCCAGGACCCTCATGCTATCAAAAACTAGTATCTACTCAAAGGATTCCAAATAAAGATACACCAACTATCTATCAATCAATACCCTTATTTCAAAATTCAAGCTCTCAACATCAATCGACTCATACTACACGTCAAAACACATCAATAATGTCAGCCAACGACTGGGGATCTATCCAAGAACAGAAGAGTCACTACACTAGTGTTTCCTCCTTGGTTGAGGAATCTACTGAGGAGGAGATCCAAATATGTCAACATGACAAACACTTTCAAAAGATGATGCAAATTCATATGTAAATGGAGAAGGATAATTACTTTATGCACTTACCATCTACAGGCGTTAAACTCCCTCCCAAATTTGATATCGAAGGATTAATACAACACAAGGAAGAATATCCTATTACCATTCTTAATCAACAATTACAAGACATGAGGCATGAACTTAGGGAATTGAAAAAGAAAAATAAAAATGTTATTACAAATACTCGCAGGAGTTTATATGTCCCTTTCCGTTTGCTAAAAACTTACACATTCCACCATTTCCTCCTAAGGTTGAGATCCCAAAATATGAGAAGTACAATGGGAGGGTGAACCTCAAGATCATGTGAGGGAATTATGTGCTCTTAGCATGAAGTTTATGCACAAGAGGAAATATCTAATGTGGCTATTCCCACAGAGCCTCATTGGCCAAGCCTTGGAATGGTTCACAAAACTCTCGCCTAGTATTCAAACATTTGATGAGATTGTACAAAATTTCATTCAACATAACTCTTACAACATCCTGCATACATTCACCATGCTAAATCTATGTAATACCAAACAACATAACGATGAAAATTTTGTCAAATTCCTTCATAGATGGAGAAAATTATTTGTAAGATATCCTAGACAATCATGGAAACTAAGAAAATTGACATCTTCATTAACAACTTGGTACCTGAGATGAATTATGCAATCCAGATGAAAAAGCATACTGCTTTTAGTGAGTTTGTGGAAAGTGCTATTTGAATCAAAGAGGTTCTTGTAAAGAAAGGTGAGATCACCTTATATAAGGACACTAAACCCTCCAATAATTCTAAAAATAACAATGGTAAAGACAAAGGAAAGTATTGGAATAAAAATAAGAATGTGGTCAATGATGGAGTGGTCGACTCACCTAATTTCAAACCCAAAGAACTAGTATTTGACCTATCTAGTAGCATCCAAGATGCTAAGAGAAATGGGAATGCTCCAACACCATTCAAGAACAATAAGTATGCTCAAAAGGAAAAAGAACGATGGATACCAAAACCCAAACTAAATTTCACTCCTCTTGGAGAACCTCTCAAAACTACATTAAAATATTTGGTGGCTCACAAAATCATCTTGATACTAGACTGAAAGTTTTTAGAACCGATAGTTGAACCCAAGTTGTGGAACGAAAATCACTTCTACAAATATAATAAGAAAAAATGACACTTAACTAACAAATTGATGAAGTTGAAGCATGTCATCCAAGACCTAATTGTAACAAAACCATCACAGTTGATGAGCATTAGTCAAATAGTGATCACAAGGCTTTCAAACAACCCCTACCTTCATGTGAAGAATGGGAATCTTCAAAGAACCAGGGAGCTAAGGTAAATTACACCTATCCTAATTATGACAATGTGATCCACATGCTTGAACCATCTAATTAATCAGTTAATGTGTGTTAGCATTACTAGAGTTGTCATATGTTGCATTCGTGACTATGTTTGTCATTGATGTTAACATACTGTTTGGATATCAACATAGTGTTTTAATGAAGATTGACAGAGTAATAGACAGATTAAATTAGCACAAACAAAGAATTGTAGATGAGGTTATGCGCAGTGGAGAACATATTTCAATTAGTATATTGATGATGTGGTCTAGAGAGCGTATGGAGATTCAATTGTTGGTGACAGTTATTCGAGATTTATTGAAGATCATATTTTGACAGAGTTTCTGAGAGACAATTTGCGGTGTTTGGATTATATCTTTTGACTGGTATGGAATTTGGTTTTCTGAAGTTATGAAAGAGTTGGAAGATAGTATAAAGTTGATATGACTAACACTGCTTAGTCTGGGATCACATGTGTAAAAAATGATGAACTATAACTGATTGAATATTTGAAGATGATAAGTTGATGATCACTGAGCTGTAGAAAGTAAATGCAAGACATTAAACCATTTAATGTATTGTATTTTCATTGATGTGAACTTGATATAATTTGATTGGTCATATACATATTTTCATAGACTTCAAGAAACCAAAGAGATAAATTTTATGTTATCGGTAAACATAAAAAACCAGTGTACACCAAGTGACAGTAAACACTAGCAGATAGTGCACACCAATGGACAGAGAACCCCAAACAATCACAGTGTATACTGAGCACCACAACCCTAAGCATAACTGAATGTTCACAGTGTTGACCGATAGAAAAACAACACCGGTGACAGTATTGATGCCCAAGGAAAATTGGAGTCAATGAACAAGCAAACTAAGAGTTGATCATCGATTAGAACTGGAGTTAGGAAATTACAAAACACTTAGCTGGCAGGAGATATTTATAGAGTTAAATGATTAATTGATTTTTTTTTATCAACCAGTTGAACTAAATATTTAAAGCTAGTTTTATTCCTAGTTTTCAAGGATAAATCTATGGGATAAAACTAAATCAAGGCTTTAAATATTAAAGAAATGCATGATGAGACTTGTGGATCAAGAAAGAATCTATGCCAAGAAAAAGAAAGACAAGGAAATGAAACAATGAAATCATGTCTATACAAAGAGACAAGTAATTCATTATGAAGAGAGGAATGCTGAGTATAATTCTGGTGAAGATAGAAGTCTTCATGTAGATGTAATTATACAGGTTGAAAAATAGAGCCAATAAATTTGCAGACACCGAGCAACAACATTCACCGAGTTGAAAATAACAAAGAGGGGAGAAAAGGAATTGAAGATCACATTGATCAGAGAGGTATTATGGACTTACAATAGATCTAAAAATCTGCAAAGTATAGTTGTATTTTTGAATAGATCATTTACTATTTCAGCTTAACTATTGATTCAGAAAATCTCTTAACCAAGTGGGATTTAATAGTCCTTAATGTATTGAGATACTCAAGACTATCAAAAGGTTTTAATTGTTGACAAAATAGTGAATGAACAAGGTCAAAAGAATAACCAATGATTTTAAATCCTCTAACAAGGTCACACTTAATAGTGTGTTTTTAACCTCTAATAGGGTTGGCTCTTCACCGAGCTCACTTCAGAAGAGTGAAAATTTTGGGTTACCAGTCCCAAGTGTGTTTTCCCTTAACAGGGTTTCCACGTTAAAAATACATGTGTCAAATGTGTATATAGTTCATTGATTTTGTTAAAACAAGATTGGTCGGTAAACACTAAGTTTAATTGCTTCTATTTAGTAAAGCTTAGAAATAGTTAAACGATATATTCATCGAGCAATATAAATTTGATAGAATTACATAAGGCATACATCTTGTAGGACTGAACAATAACTAAAGGTATTATATTCATGATATAAGTTTTGGTTGGATTATTGGATCAATTTTTGAGGCCAATGATTCACCCCCCTCTCAATTATTCTAGCAATTGGTATCAGAGATTTGGTGCTTGGAAGAGAGTTTCAAGACTCAAGCTAAAGATCACAAGATGAGTAAAAGGGATGTGCCTAAGTTGAACAAAGACAATTTTCCATCTTGGCAAAGCAGGATAAGACTCCACCTCTCAGGTATTGGTAATGATGTCACATAGTACTTGGATACTAAATTTGTTTTACCTACTGGACCTCTGACAATTGATCAAATGAGAGAGAAACATGAACATAATTATATGATGATAGAACTTGCTTCTTCACTCTCCGATGCTGCATTTGAAGATGTCAAAACATGCACCACTACAAAGAAAATGTGGGACAAAATCAAGCTAGTACATGGAGGAGATAAAAATGTGCTGAGAGCTAAAGCTGAAAGCCTAAGAGGAAATTTTGACGACCTTAGAATGAAAGGAGTAAGAATTCTACTTTCTTATGCTTCTTACAAAGGATTCAAAGTATACCAAATGGATGTTAAATCTACATTTCTAAATGGAATACTAGAAGAAGAACTATACATTGAACAACCTGAAGGGTTTGTTGATCCTAACAAGAGGAACATAGTATGTAGAATACACAAATCCTTTTATGGATTGAAACAAGCATTGAGAGCATGGTATGAAAGACTTCACTCTTATCTCATTAGTATTGGATTTATTAGAACAAGTGATAATAGTAATCTATATTTGAAAGGAGATACTCATGATAAGATTTTAATTGCTGAGATATTTGTTGATGATATCATATTTGGAGGTAATGATATGTTATGCAAATCATTTGCTGATGAAATGAGAAAAGAATTTGAGATGTCAATGTTTGGAGAGATCAAATTTTTTATTGGTTTACAAATTCTACAACAGGATGAAGGAATCTACATCACACAACCCAAATACATCAAAGAAGTGCTGAAGATATCCAAAATGGAGGATTCCAAGGTAAATAAGATCTTATACAAATATATAATTGGCAAACTAATGTATGTTGTACATACTAGACCTGATATAGCACATGTAGTTGGTATAGTTGCAAGATTCCATGGTAATCCCAAGAAATCACACATGAATTCTGTTAAAAGAATTCTAAGATATCTAAATAATACCGAAGATTATGGCTTGTGGTATAATAAAGAAGGCAAATTTGAGCTACAAGTTTATACCGATGCTAATTGGGCTGGAAACATAGATGATAGAAAGAGCACAACAGGAGGAGCATTCTTTATGGGTGATAGACTTGTCACATGGATAAGTAAAAATCAAGGATGCATATCTCAATCAACTATAGAAGCAGAATATGTGGTTGCTGCTACAAATTTCTCTAACATTGGATGGATCAAGCAATTACTAAAAGGGATGAGTATGGAAATTCTTGAACCAGTGATTATCTATTGTGATAATACTAGTGCTATAAACATCTCAAAGAACCTTGTAATGCATGTTAAGTAAAAGCACATAGAAATAAAGTATCATTACTTGAGGGAACAAGTACAAGAGAAAGAGGTGATACTAGAATATGTGCAATCTAAAGAATAATTAGTAGAGATATTTACAAAGCCATTACCAAAATATACATTTGAGTACCTGAGGAATAGACTAGGGGTCCGACCCTTGTCTATTGGTCACTAAGCTAACTTGAAGGCTGCATCAACCTACACATTATTAGAAGATCAATCATGTGGATGCAAGATGGAAAAGCACTGCAAGGATATATCAGTACACAGAAAGGTACTTATCTACACCGAACACCAGAGATATTGTTGGCTACTACAAAGATGTATTGCTAATGGATAGAAGAATTCAATGATATATTAGGGAGAGAGATATTATATGTTTGGCATTGCTATCAAAGGGAGAGATTATATCCATATGAAATATCTATCATGATCATCCAAAGGGAGAAAAAAGAGAAATATCCATCAGGTAGATGAAATATCAAACAGAGAGAAAGATTTAAAGAAATAACCATCCATCCAAGGGAGAGAAATGGAGAAAAGTTGACACTACATATCTATCCAGGAAAGGGAGAAGATATTCTACAAAGAGAGAGATAGATTTAGAAGAAAAAATTGCTACACCTATCCATAAAGGGAATGAAGAAAAACACTGCAAGAATAAAATCTAAGCTAGAAGAACTTACCGAGAGCTGGATATTTGAATTGGTTATAGAATAATAAGTTTGGTAGGTTATGACATGTTCTACATTACATATTTCATATTGAGTTGATAGTATGTTGCCATCAATGCCAAAGGGAGAGATTGATGATCTATAACTGATTGAATATTTGAAGATGATAAGTTGATGATCACCGAGCTATAGAAAGTAAATACAAGACATTAAATCAGTTAATGTATTGTATTGTCATTAATATTAACTTGATATAATCTGATTGGTCATATACATATTGTCATAGACTTCAAGAAATAAAAGAGATAAAGTTTATATTATCAGTAAACATAAAAATACAGTGTACACCGAGTGACAGTAAACATCGATGAACAATGCACACCGATGGATAGAGAACCCCGAGTAGTCATAGTGTATACTGAGCACCACAAGCCTGAGCATAAATAAAGTGAACCCTGAGAAGTTCATAGTATTGAATGATGGACACACAACACCAACATACAGTATTGATTCCCGAGGACAACTAGAGTCAATGACTAAGCAAACTAAGAGTTGATCACCGATCAGAATTGGAGTTAGGAAATGACAAAACACTTAGCTGGCATGAGCTATATATAGAGTTAACTGATTGATTGATTTGTTTTTATTGACCAGTTGAACTAAATATTTAAATATATTTTTATTCCCAGTTTTCAAGGAGAAATCTACAGGATAAAACTAAAGCAAGGCTTTAAAGATTAAAGCAATGCATGGTGAGACTTGCGGATCAAGAAAGAATCTACGCCAAGAACAAGAAAGACAAGGAAATGAAATAGTGAAATCATGTCTATATAAAGAGACAAGTAGTTCATTATGAAGAGAGGAATGCTGAGTATAATTATAGTGAAGATAGAAGTCTTCATGCAGATCTGATTATACAGGCTGAAGAACAGAGCCAACAATTCTACAGACACCAAGCAAAAACATTCACCGAGCAGAAAAGAACAAAGAGGGGAGCAAAGGAATTGAAGAACATATTGATTAGAGATGTATTATGGACTTAAAATAGATCTGAAAATATGCAAAGTATAGTTGTATTGTTGAACAAATCATTTACTATTTTAGTTTAACCATTGATTCAGAAAATCTCTTAACTGAGTGAGATTTAACAGTCCTTAATGTCTTGAGATACTAAAGAGTATCAAAAGGTTTTTAATTTTTGACAACATAGTGAATGCACAAGGTCAAAAGACTAACCAATGGTTTTAAATCCTCTAACAAGGTCGCACTTAATAGTGTGTTTGTAACCTTTAATAGGGTTGGCTCTTCACCGAGCTCACTTTAGAAGAGTGAAAATTTTGGGTTACCGGTCCCAATTGATTTTTACTTTAACAGGGTTTCAACCTTAAAAATTGATGTGTCAAATGTGTATATGGTTCATTGATTTGATGTTTTTCTTTACACATTACTAAAATAGGATTGGTTGGTAAACACTAAGTTTAATTGCTGGTATTCGGTAAAGCTTAGAAATAGTTAAACAATATATTCACCGAGCATTATAAATTTGATATAATAACATAAGGAATACATCTTGTAGGACTGAATGATAACTAAAGGTATTATATTCATGATATGAGTTTTTGTTGGATTATTGGATTAATTTTTGAGGCCACTGATTGACCCCCCTATCTTAGTTATTCTAACAAAGAATTATTAAGTTTGTGAGCTGAAAATGTTGTGTAATTATGTAACGTATGTTTTTTAATATTTCAAAATTGTTTAGGCTTAATTGGATGACTCAATTGTGAAGTATTGGGGTTGGTATAAATGAAATATTGTTATTTGATTTTATATGAATGAATGAACAAATGAATGAATGAATGAATGAAATGAAGGATGATGAGAGAGAGCATGTATGTATGATTTTGTAGCAGTATTGAAAGGATTTTATGTGAAGCAAAGTTGGAAGATCTGGCAGTATTTGGTGCAACAAAGGCATAGTCAAAGAAGAAAGGATATAGAATTTTAGAACTCAATTTATTTGGTATTATTCTGGTCTAAATAATACAAAGATCAGTTGGATAGTGGGTTTAATGGTATTTACCTTGAAGCTATTTGGACAGTGGGTCATTCTGCCTTCCACAACTCCTAATAGGGTAAGAATCTTCTAACAGGGATTCAAAGTCTCCTAACAAGGACTAATATATATTGAATGTATGTCATAAACTTCTAACATAGTCCATCCTATCACAAAGAATTTTTTTTTTTTATATTAGTACATCTTTTTGTGGGAATCATTCCCATCGGGGTTTACTCTTTGATCAAGAGGTTCCCTAGTTAAAAAATCTGGTGTTATTGTGTATGGTTATTTTTTGTGGTTGTTATTGTTATTTACATGTTTTAGAGTTAATAAGATTGATTAAATTTATATTATTTGGATAACTGATTCACCCCCTCTCAGTTATCTTGGTGGAATTTACTTCCTAACAATTGGTATCAGAGTATCAGCTCCTTGAAGGAAAATTTTAACAGCTTAAGGAGATCTATGGAAACTCATTTCAGGAAAGAAAGTCCTAAGTTTGATGGAGTTAGTTATGACAATTGGAAAGAGAAGATGAAGACACACTTGTTATGTTTAGGTCCAGGATATTGGTTGATTACTAAGAATGCAAAAGAAATCATTGAAGAAGATAATATAGAGGAATGTACTAGAACTAAGAGAGATCTATTCACGTGTAACATACTTGCCAAAGAAGAAATTTTATCAGCACTTCCCAAGAATGAGTACAATCAGGTAAATTTTTTTAGAGCAACTCATGAAATTTGGTTATCTTTGGAATCTACTTTTGAAGGTGAAAAGCATTCTAAGAGAATTAGATTACAAAATTAGATATGTCTATTTCAAGAAGAAAAAATGATGAAAGATGAATCAGTTAGAAGTTATACTGGCAGAATATCAGAGATTGTTGCAGGTATTAAAGCTTGTGAAGGAAATAAAGATGAAGATGAGATTATATGGAAGATTTTGAAAACCTTGACCCCATCATTCAAGTAGACAACGCAGATGATAGAAAAATCTATCCCTTACACTGACAAATTCACTAGAGAGACTCTTCTTGGAAGATTGGAATCAACAGAGATAAGTTTGAAATAGTATGGAGACTTGCCTAGAATTGAAACAACTTTTAGCACACTTAGTGTTCATCCTAATTCTACAAGGAATGATAATGTTAATGGAGACTATGTGAGAAACAACATATCTATATCTAAAGAAGACAAAAATATTTAAGAAGGAATTTTCCTACTTGTGAAGAGAGAACCTGAAGGTAAGAAATTTTTTAAATGTTGGACTTGTTAGGAATATGGTCGCTTTGCATCTAAATGTCCTAAGAGAGTGAAGAAAAATAAGAAGAAATTTAAGCCTAGAAGACCTAGAGAATGTTATTATGCTAATGATGAAGTATTTGAAGCTAGTCTTGAGAAAATTTTGAGTGAAAGTGATAATGAAAGTGATGAGATAGGTTTTGTTGCAATTAAATAAGAAAGTCCTAAAAACAAAGTTAGAGAAGAGAAAGCCTTAGTCTCCCAAGTTGAAAAGAAAACTGATTGGATCATAGACAGTAGTTGTTCCTATCATACAACTGGTGATATGAACAAATTTGTAAAGCTTAACAACTATGATGGAGGAATTTTTAGAGTTGGAAACAATGCACCTTGTTGTATAAAAGGAATTAGATCTATTACACTTGATGGAAAGACTAATATTAATGATTTTTACTTTGTGGATGGATTGACACATAATCTTTTGAGTGTTGGACAATTACTTGATAAAGGTTATTAGGTACGATTTGTAGAAAAGACTTTTAGTATAAAGGATAGGGACGGTAAGATGGTTGGTACAGGTACAAGAACTAGAGGTAATGTTTTCAATTGATCCCTATTGAGATGACAAGTTTGATTGCTAAAATTGATGATAATTGGTTATGGCATAATATATTTTGTCACATAAATTTTGATAACATTTTGAAATCAAGTACTACATTTGCAGTGAGAGATTTTCCTAAGACTGTGAAACCTACTTGTTGAGCGTTGTTTTTACACAAGTCAATTGCTAGGATCTTAAGAATTGATTTCCTCTCTTAAAAGAATAATGAAGTTATTCCCAAGGTTGTCCAGGGTCATGGTACAACCTACTTGGTAACTCAGTTGAAGATAAATGTGAATGTTCACGAGGAGGCCTTTGCTGGTACTTTCAAGACGTCAAACTGCAAAACAATTTTTTTTTGTAATTTCTGATTTATCAATGAATGTAATTGACTAATGATGCAAATTTGTGTTTTAAACTAAATAAAATTTTGATTTATTTCAGATTTATGATAAAAATTTAAAGGAGTAGGATAACAAGAATAAAGTAAATTACTGAAAATGAAATCCTAGTGAACATAAACCATGGTTGATCCTTCCTTGCGAATAGAATGATGGAGAGATTTGGAACAAACCCACTAGATATAAATAAGACCATGTCACAATTATATACCCAATAGATGCAATCATTTGAAGATAAAACATATTCACTCGTGCAAGATTTTCAAAATCTATCAAATCATGAAGCCACCAAGATGTGCACACACACGAGATGGATTTATTGTTGAGCCCAAAAGATGATTTTTCCCATACATTTGTCACAGCAAGGTAGATAAATAACAACAAACTCCAATTAAAGAATCGTAGATTCAAGAAATAATAAAATAGTTGGCTCTTTGAAAAGAATGAATAAGTAGACACACATTCATCAATTTCACATAGATAGAAGAAAATATCACACCATGAATGAAGCACCAATTGTAGATCTTTATTGCATCAAGAATATGACCTTATTACATTGATTTTGATTACAATATATAGAGTTATGATCTACACACTCTGAATGCCGAAACTAGGGCATTAGAGACTCTAAAAACAATGAAAACAAAATAAAAATAAAGCTTTGCTAAAGAAATATATTTCTAAACTGATACTAAACTAGTTGCATGTATTTTTTGTTAGAATAGGTAGAAACCTAATCTCCCAAGAACACCTGCATGCATAACCCTATCACATGGAAGAAGCAAAGAATAGAAAGCAAGCAAAATATATGGAGGTCAAAAAGCCAGAGGCATCATATCCACATTCAAAAGAAACAATCTTCTATTATGAACAATCATATTACAATCTGATACAATACGTTGTGAAATACAAAGAGGTGATTCCTTAAAAAAGAATCATGAAACCCTAAAAGGGAAACCCTAAGGTTGGCTTAAGAAACTAGAGTGAATAGGTGAGTTAGTAATTAGATCAAAATAATTTAATTAATAACCCAAAAGGACTATTACTCTAACACCCCCCCTTAAGATAAGCTTAGGGAGAAGCAAAACCTAGGAGACTACTGCAGAAAGCAGGAAAGAAGGGTCCCGACAACAAAGGCCTGATCAGGTACCCAAGTACAAGAAATCTCTGTAAAGAGGGGAAATAGGGAAAACCCAGTGGGAAAAACTCTACCCCAAAAAGAGATGAACTAGATGAAGGAAACAAAGCCTCCAATCTAGGGAAAGTCCCAAAGAAAGGAACAAGAAAGAGCATGAAAAGCATCTCCGAAGCATGAAGCTACAAACAATGTCAGAAGTAACTGCTAGAACCCCCACTAAAATAGTGCATGACCAGGTAGAGAAGACAAAGTCTGAAGAGCTAATCAATCAAAGAGGTGACCTCCAAAAGTAGGAAAGAATGAGTGTCTATATAGTAGATGATACATCTCACTGAAATGCATAGGTGCCTAGCCACTGCATCTGCCTAGTACACAGGAACAAAAACTAAATACGTAGATCACTCAACCAAACCAAGGAAGCAATATTACCAATAGGTGAACCCCCCCATAATGTTGAACAGGGAGAGGGGTGACAGGAACACTGAAATGCAATGACAGAAATAGTTGCAAGAAGAAAAATCAGGAACATCAATAGTGCAACAGAAGTACAAGCACATGATAAAGGGCAGCGTCATGGACACACAACATGGGCTAATGCCATGGAAGGTACACTCACTTGACAAAGGTGGATGAGCACATAAGGCAAAAAATCATAACCCCCCATGACACTTTATAACTGAGTGCGAGTACAAACAAACACAAGGTGCTTGAAATCTCAGATATGCAAAAGTAGGCACTTTATCTTATTGCGTTTACAAAAAAGAGAATGCTACAGAAGAGAAGCATACAATGCTCAGAAGGTTAGAAAGAAGAGTGAGCCAGAAGAACATAAGAAGAGATCCTAGGACCTGTAGAACCCAAGTAATCCACCAAAGTGTGAAAGTGAAAAACTCAGAGGAGAAAGAACCTAGAGCAGAATCTTGATAAAAGACCCCTGCCACTGAAAAGCTTACTGAACCAACTTTCTGACGATATCTGGTTTTCCAAAAATGGAGTCTAGATGAGTAAGATAGAGCTCTCGGAAGGAAAAAAAAACATCAGACTTTGATAGAAAAAAATACTATCAAAATAGCAGAGCCAAAAAACCTAACCTCCATAATCGAAAAGAGCTTTTCGACGATATAGAGAAGTCAGAAAAAGACCTTTGTATGCTCTAGATAGAGCAAAAAGACCATCAGAGGCTAGAAAGGCTCCAAAAAAATTGTTTTAAGCCCCTGGGGCTGAAAAAACCCTATCCTCTGGGCGCATGGTGCGCACAGGGGGCTGGAGCGGAGCTCCCAATCACACATGTGACCACCGCAGGGCTAAAAAAGGGCTCGCGGGGCTACAAGCCCACTGGGCGGCACTGCAGGTGGCAAAGCTGGGCGGAGGAGCCGACTGGGTGGAGCAGCAGTGCCAGGTGCAGTGTAGGTGGTGGAGCTGGAGGTGGGCGGTGCCGCTACTGGTGGCGGGGGTTGGAGGTGTTGGTGGAGCCCGCAGGGCCTACTAGAGGTGCAGCCAGCGGGGCCAGGCGCGGGTCAGGCCGCGGTGGTGCGGCGGTGGCCCAGAGGTGGCACCATTTAAATAACCCTATCTACGTTAAAATAAACGTAAAAAACCTTAAAAAAAGGTTTTTTAAAATTTTTTTCTCGGTTTCTGTGCTCGTACGACACTAGAAACCAAATTTTTTTTGCCTCAGAGCCATGTTGTCCAAAATGGACAAGTTTTATATGGTTTCTGGGGTTTTTGGGTGCTCTGAGGTCAATGGTGATGTCTGTTTGAGCCCAAAATGCACCATTTTTTTTCTTTTTTGCATGCAAAAAATAAACAAAAAATATCGTCCTACAGAGAACCTCCTATTTCTGAAACACTTCAACAAAACACCAACAGAGAGTCGCAGGAAGGCTCTGATACCATGTTAGAATAGGTAGAAACCTAATCTCCCAAGACCATGTGCATGCATAACCCTGTCACATGGAAGAAGCAAAGAATAGAAAGGAAGAAAAATCTATGGAGGCCAAAAAGCCAGAGGCATCATATCCACATTCAAAAGAAACAATCTTCTATTATGAACAATTGAATTACAATCTGATATAATACGTTGTGAAATACAAAGAGGTGATTCCTTAAAAAGGAATCATAAAACCCTAAAAGGGAAACCCTAAGGTTGGCTTAAGCAACTAGAGTGAATAGGTGAGTTAGTAATTAGATCAAAATGATTTAATTAATAACCCAAAAGGACCATTACTCTAACATTTTTAATCCATTTACAATTAGTTTTCCCATGAAAAAGGGATCAAACTCGCTAAGAAAGAAGAAAGAGAGGAGTTGGAGTTCCCTTGTTTGCAACTGGAGGCTTCTTCTTGATCTTTGAGTTCTCCCTTGGAATCTTCATCTATGGTTCTCTTCAAGGTGGGAATTGATATATGACCCTTAATCCTTGCAAAAAAAACTTTAGTTATGCATTCATCTGATATGAAGTTCTATTTTCATGCAAAAAATTGATCTCGTCGGAATGGCCTAGAAATCTGGACCCCGACCTCTGCACCGAAACTTGTCAAGTGAAAATTTGAATAAGTGGGAAACCAAAACTTAAGACCCAAAAAATTTTAGCCATTTAGAGGCCAAAAGGATGAAAAAATAGCCCTTGGAAAAATGGCTAAGTCTAGAATAATTCCACTTCTCCAAATGGCTAAGTTTGGATTTGAGTAATTAATTTGGGAACACCTTTGGATGAGAAGATCATAGCCTCTTCACTATCTCCTATACTTCCTCATAGTTTATTTCTTGCCTCTTCACTTTGTTAATTTGTCATTCTTGCTTCTCTCTGAAAATGGTCAATTTATAAGAAAAGAACTTGATCTCTTCTCTATGCTTGGACATCCTTTGCATGTCTTCCTTTGAATAGAAAAGTTGGTGTAGGAATTCTTTGGTGTTAACACCTGCTAGAATATCTTTGAATTGCTATATCACCTCTTTGGCTGGGTGCAAGATTTGCCTCTCTTGAGCTCAATATACCTCTAAGTCAATACCTATGAAGAAGTTTTCTATTATTTCTACCCATTCCATAATTTCCTTATGCTTTTGTTGTATGTAATCTAGGAACTTTTCTCAAACTTTAATTGTTTTGGCTATTCTCTTAATCCAGGTGCCAAAGTTTTCTAGCTCTTTGCCTTAATATATCTTGACCAGAATTTGCAAGCATTGCTTCTTGATTATCTTGAGGTCGCGGAGGGCATTTTTCCATTTGGTCAATTCAGAATCTAACCCCTTATCACTCTCCATCATTTTTATCAATTTTTTGGTTTCCACCAGAATAACTCTGAAAGGCCAAAAACCAACTTTGATAACCCCTTCTTCAAAGTGTTCAAAATCATTCTTCCAATCAAAAATTTCCTGAATGAAAGAGGGGGTCATACTTGCTGACAAGTCCAGAGTGGATTTATTCTCTAGTACAACCTGTAATGAGGCCTCTGGGAAATTTGGATCAATGGGACCCGCCATCTTATGAATTAATTTATTCAAAGCCTCATTTTTCTCTGTCCAATATTTGATGGTTTCCTTATTTTTTCTCATGAAACCCAGAGCATGTTTGAGTCCTAAGGCTTCCAAGGTCTTACTTACCTCTCTGGTTGGTTCTCCCAGATCTACCTCTTCAAATGTATAATCCTCTAAGGTGAGTTGTGCTTGATAGGTGCTATTAGAAGGAACTACCACTTGTGCCTTCCAGCGACCCATGGTGTCTTGAGTGACATAGGATATGGTCCTGGCAGATAAATTAGCCTCTGCTTGATGGAAGAACTATCCTAAGAATGACATATCCATGTCTTCTCCTTCCTCTTCATCTGTATTTATTTTCCATGGCTGAATCTCTTTAGTAAACCAAGTAGGTTTACTAAATGTGGCAACCGGTTCATATGGGGTGATGTGGAGTACTGAAGCCAAGCTTTGTGAATCCGGGGTCAACCCCTCCTCTTTATCCAACTCTTCTTCAGGTTTTCTCTCTTCCTTCCTTTCTTCCTCACTCATTTATCCTTCATGTTTGTCTCCCTCTCCCTTTTCTTCTTCAATTGTAGCCTCCTGTTCACCTTTATCCTAGCCTTCATCCCTAGAGGAACTGATTGATATTTCCACATTAAGGCCTTTCATGGCTTCCAGTGTGGTTTTGAAGAGAGATGCAACTTTTGTGCTTACTGAAACTTGGGAAGTTGGGATAGAGGAAGGCAAAGGAATAGATGTGATGTAGAGGCATCAACACTTCTTCAACATATGCATATCCAACCATGGGAATTCAAACAAGGAAAAATCTATTTCTAAACATGTACCCATATCCTTGATTTAACCAATGACATATTGTTAATGCCACACTTGTGAATAGATCTCTTTCATAAAAATTAACATAATAAACTCTGCAATGAATTTAATTCCTCAAATAATCGATGCCATGGACTGTCATAAAGGAGTGACCAAAATTAATGAACTTTTAATCATAAAAACCATTCTTTCCCATCTAATCCAATACCAAATATAGTGAAATGAATTTCAAGTTCCTTAAGCTAAAACCCGATCATTAACATCCCTTTTTATAGACCCATACTCGGTCATGCATAACTTTTGTATATGATAATAGTTTAGAAATCGCTTCGGTTAGAAGGTGAAACATTAGGTTTTACTTAACATATCTAAAAATTAAATAAATCTAACTGTTCAATAAAAATGTATAGTGACTGTCTTGAGACCCATGTTTTCTGTCATGAAAACCCTGAAAATACTTCTTAGCACATCTTCCTTAATACGAAACCAATTTGCATAAAACCTTAAAATAATATACATAAAGAAATGAATCGATGTAGTTTGTAAATAGAATTTGATCAAATCCATCTCAATGCATTTAATTAATATCCAACTACATAGATGACACAAATGGCTCTCTGGATGACAGCCATAGAGCCCAATTCCCCTTTTCACACTTTTTTCACTCCATCTATCCCGTAAATCACTATCCATTCGATTACATTTATGTCCATTTTATAACTGATTCTTGGACGGTTACATAAATTTTCATCTTCCGTATGAATCATTTATTATGCCTTCCATTTCAGTTACATCACATTCCAATTTAATAAATAATAAAACTTTTACATAGCTTCAACAATATAGATTTTTCAATAGAATGAATCACATTACAAACTTGACATAAATTCAAAAAGATGAGGTGCCTCTGCACCATACTCCCATGCTTAAAATTTTCCATGTCTCATGGAAATGCACTGGTGAGAATCTATAATAATCATTTCCTTTTCATCTTCATCACTAGATCGATGCCTCTGCCGCTTCCTCTCTTTCCTTCAACTGTGGCTCCCATCAATGGAGTTGACGCTGCTGCCTCCAATGGTGCTTTTCCCTAATACAGCCCACTCATCCATGCTACATCACAACCTCTTTCCCTCACCTGGGAGTCCTTCATGCCTCTCTTCCCATTCTATCAGCAACACACATAACCATCTCCTATGGCCTTTGGTAGACATTCCTATGTGCAGCTGAGCGAACCGACACCAAATCTGCAACCAAAACTTCATAACAAGAATCTAAAACAATCAAAACCACTGCCTAGTGTAGATTTATACTAAACACTCATAATATTCTGAGCTCTGATACCATTCTGATGCAGAGGCATCAACACTTCTTCAAGATCTACATATCCAACCATGGGAATACTCCGAACAAAGAAAAGTCTATTTCTAAACATGTACCCATATCCTTGATTCAGCCAATGACATATTGTTAATGCCATACTTGTGAATACATCTCTTTCATAAAAATGAACACAATAAACTCTGCAATGAATTTAATTCCTCAAATAGTCGACGCCATGAAATGTCATAAAGGAGTGACCAAACTTAATGAACTTTTAATCATAAAAAATGTTCTTTCCCATCTAATCCAATACCAAATATAGTGAAATGAATTTCAAGTTCCTGAAGCTAAAACCAAATCATTAACATTCTTGTTTATAGACCCATACTTGGTCATGCATAACTTTTGCATGTGATAATAGTTTATAAATCGCTTCGGTCAGAAGGTGGAAAATTGGGTTTTACTTAACATATCCAAAAATTAAGGAAATCTAACAGTTCAATAAAAATTTATAGTGACTGTACCAAGACCCATCTTTTCTGTCAAGAAAACCTAGAAAATATTTCTTAGCACATCTTTCTTAATACAAAACCAATCTACATAAAACCTTAAAACAATATACATAAAGAAATGAATTGATGCAGTTTGCAAACAATATTTAATCAAACCCATCTCAATACATTTAATTAATATCCAACTGCATAGATGACATAAATGGCTCTCTGGCTGACAGCTAGAGAGCCCAATTCCCCTTTTCACACTTTTTTCACTCTATCTATCCCATAACTCACTATCCATTCGATTACATTTATGTCCATTTCATAACTGATTCTTGGGCAGTTACATATTGGATGGTTACATAAATTTTCATCTTCCCTATGACTCATTGATTACACCTTCCATTTCAGTTACATTACATTCCAATTTAATAAATAATCAAACTTTAACATGGCTTCAACAATATAGATTTTTCAATAGAATGAATCACATTACAAACTTGACATAAATTCAAAAAGCTGAGGTGCCTCTGCACCAAGATGGTGGTGGAGTCAACATTTGCATTATAGGTGGTGGAGTAGAAGTAGAAGGAGGTGAAGTTAGCGTGGGAGTCTGGAGAGAAGGTGGTGGAGTTAGAATGGGATGTGGGAGAGAGGTTGGTGGACTTGGAAAGTGAGGTGGTGGAGCTGGTGTTAAAATCTCTCCTATAATTTTATCCCCTGCTATGCTCTAGGCAACGCCGACATCTTGAGTTTATGCCCTTTATCTAATGCTAGAGTCCACTCCTATGATAGGAACATTTAGTGTGGGTTTGGTGAATTGGGACAAAGGTGGAGTAAGGATCACATGAGGATGAATGGGTGCCTATGCTCCCATGTCAGTTCCTTCCATGGAGTCAAGTGTATCATGTCCCTAGTCTACAAAGCCCTCTAGACCTTCAAACTCGGACACGAGGAACTCATCTGAGCCTAGGGTATCCAAAGGATTATCACACTCTTTAGGAGCCTCTACTTGCTTCCTTGTGATATCCTTTTTCCTTAGAGAGGGTGCCTGATATCTTGTCCTTTTTACCAAGGGTACATCTTCCAGTTCTGGTTCCTCTTGTAAAGTTTCCAATTGTGGAGAGGCAAAAGCTCTGTTTCTTTTATAAGTCTTCTTCAATTCTCCAGTGGTAGGGGAGATGGGTTGGAGGTGGAAGGAACTTCCCCTTGGGTGTCTTGTGATGATCCAATAGGAGGATCTATCTTCCCTATCATCCTAGTTTTTGGGGCCTTGTGCCTAGGATTAGAACCATATTCTACTGCACGTTCACTTCCATACACTGATCCTGGCTTCTGAGCTAGGGCCTTCTTGAATAGGGGTACTGTGGTCTTCTCTCCACATTTCTTATCTACCTTCTTGGATGGATCCATTAGTTCGTTCATGGGAATGTGATCCATTTGATAAGGCATATCGATCCATGCCTCATTCATTCTGACCACATGCCTTGCTTTGAATTCCATGCTGTCATTTTCCTCCTTATCTACCTCTGTATTCGAGATAGGTCGATTGTATATTTCATCAACAATATATATCAACTCTAGCACATTATCTGAATCTTTGTCCCAAATCTTTAGGGGAATATTGACCACTATGGCCACTTATGCTAGTCTGAGGGACATCCTGTAGTAATGCCTAATTCTTACCTGGTGGTCATCCACACAATTCATCCAATGATCTTCAATATGTGTCTCATGGATGTAGAACTTTCCAATAATATGGTTGTATGTGCCTATGGGGTTGAATCAGGCCCGAATGTTTTTATATAATTGGAGTGGCACTCATCCCACTCAAAGGCCAATTAATTATAGATCTTCATGTCTTGGAGAGTGTAGGGGCCTATGGAAATGGGGAAGTCCCAAAAATGCTTCTTCTTATGCTTGATGTGTTCATATGTATCCGCAAGCTGCCTAGCCATTTCTAGGATGGTTACCCAATCAGGTGGATACCTGGGTAGCTTTTATGGGTGCAGGGTAGATCTTTGCACTCTGATGTATGTGAAGGTTCTGAACTATATGTAGTACACCCCCATGGCCCTTATTTTGGCACCAAACTCTTCTGATAGTCTCTTCATGTAGTCACCCTCTATGGATCTAATGATTGCAAAGATAAAGGTGTTGTTAACTATTCTGTAGTCTGGGATATTTTCAAGCATATTTGTTCTTCTTACCAGTTGCAGATAAACAATATGAGGCCAGGTGTTTGGTTCACCAAAGTTTCCCCATTTTAGCCCCAGATAATTTTCTCATACATCTAATAGGTACACTATGTATGAAGTCATATATAACTTTGGATTGTGGTTTACCGTGGTTAGTTTCTCATCTAGTTTATCACTTAGGATGGTGGCCCAATCAAATCTGGCCTTGTGGTTCCTTATATTCTCTATCAACAAGATCATCCAGTTCTCAAGTTGGATGGACTGAGGTAGTCCATGCACTCGACTTATCAAGGTGACTGCATCTTGGATGTCATCCCTTAAATATCCCCTCCTTAGACCTATTTTGTCCAATTTGTTCTTTAGGAGAGGCTGCTGGGGGTATTCCCAATTTGCAATCTCATAGGCATTCTTAGTTTTGTTCTTGAACCATCTCAACCCCTTTTCTATATAGAATTCATAGAATGTTTCCACTCCCTTCTAAAGATGGAAGACCTCATCAATATTGTTTGGCCTTAGGTCAAGGACTATCTGTCCTTCTGTATTCTTGACCACCCTTTCATCTTGTATGTAGTGGTTGGCCAATGCCATGATAAGCTGAGAGGACATGATGGCTACCAGGTGTGCTTCTGCATTGAATAGGCCTGATAAAACTAGGGAGGTGTAGTCTTCAGTCCTTCCTATTGGTTGAGCATGTTGGAAATACAATAATGGGAAAGAAAGATACTGAGAGGGGGGGGGTTGTGAATCAGATCTTGAACTTTAATCACTTTAAAACAAACTAATCCACAAACATACATATATGAAATTGATCTAACATCTAGTAACACCCACAACAATAAATAAATAACACAATACTCATAATTTGGTAACCCAGAAACCCAAATAGGTAAAAATGGGGTGGGGATGACACCCACAAATTATTCACTACTACATCAATAAAGTGTGCTTGTTAGGGCTACAAAAGTTTGATCACTTCTGGTCATCTACCTGGTTAAAGGTCTACCTGGTTAAGAGCTACAGATTATTACAATGTACCTTGTAAAAGGATTTCAAATTATAGTAAAGTAAGCACTCTGCTAAGAGATTTAGAAAGGTTTGTTAGAACCACTATGTTAAGAGATTTTCACCTGATACACTTTTTAGAATGTCTCAAGATATGATCCTTCATTGTGCACTCTGATGCTGATAACAAATATCCTCTTTACAATACCTTTTATGATCTTATAATCTAATATGTATTTACTCTTCTGTTCACTGCTCTATCACTCTTCTAGATCTATTCTTCTTCCAAAAAATAACCCTTTGCACATCTCTAATGAATGCACACACTTCTTCTTCACAGCTTACAAAATTAGGATAAGAAGCAATCTTATATATCTTTACGAATCTGGCAACAAGATTTAGATCAACGATTAAGATCTAATACTTATGCCCCCAAGGCATTCCAATTTTATGATTGGCTTCATGCCATGCATAGGATAAAACAATTAAATGCATAATTAACTCCATAGAGAATATTAAATGCTTCACATATGTTAGCCCAAAACTCACATAAGTCGGCCCAAACATTTTACCTTGAAGTTTGTGACATTTCTGACATGTACGTCAAAACTATCTTGCTTGACACTTAAGTCTCTGGCGCTCGGCATGAACATGATCAAATTTTTCTTGATTTCTGAGTCACTCGACAACCATAAATCTACTTTGCATCAACTATGCCGGATAGCTTAGCCTATACTGTTTAGGTTGACCGCAGTGGTGGCTGAACAAAACTGCCTAGATAAATGACTAAGTGTGGACACTAAATAATCAACAAAAACTTAGAGATTAACAATCTCCCCCTTTGATATTTAGTGGAAAAAAAACTAATCATTTTGTTTACATTCACAAAACTACCTAAGTACATACAGTATTCCCCCTTTGATTATACTTCATACTTAATAGATTATCTACATAATATACATGCAAAAAATATTATACCTTCAGCTCATCTATTCATTCCTTTCCTGATTTCCCCTTGTTTTTGTCACTTATAGTTGGAGGGGTTAAGTTGTACTTATCCAAAAACTATTTATGAAGTTGTAGAATTAATGCAAATGAAGTATCCCAACTATCTTTAACAAACTTCATAACTTCCAACTTAACTTCTAGCTGAGCAACTAGACTTACCAAACTTTCTGTAGTAGAGAGATGAGAGTCTCTCTTTACCAATTCTCTTGCAGCTGTAAGTTCTTTTTGAATAACCTCTAGATGAGGTATCAAATTAGCCTAAATCATAATCAATTTGGCCTTGATTCCTCCATATTTAGCCATAATCTTGGCTAACCTCCTCTGTGTATGAGTTAACTTACTGAAATGAATGGAGCTAGAGCTAGCATCCATGCTCAGTGAACTTGCAGTTGACTTCATATCCAGGTGCAATTTCTCAATTAACTACTGATTTGGTTTTCTAAACAATGATTCATCACATAGTCTCTTGTGCAAATAAAATACATTGTTTGTAAATTCTTCTAGAATTTCAATGAGAGAAGAAAGTTCAACCTGTTTTGTAGCTATCTCTCCAGATATCTTTTCCAGTACTTTGTTCTCAAAATTTCTCTCAGACCATTGCAATATATTTTCATTTGCCTCAATATTGTCATCAGTCACCTTTTGTACAATGTGAACTAGCTATTCTAGTATAGGTGCTTGGTCATTTACATCATCTATATCAAAATATTTTACAAAAATATCTTTGACATCATGCAAAACTTTCTTCTGCTTCTGTTCTCTCTTCATTTCTCCCTGTCTCTTCTTCCTCTTCAAAAGTTCTTGAAGTGTCTAAATTTGCTCGTATGACAAACTCTTAGGATCCCACTTAGGAATCACAATGACTTCATATAATGTGACATTTAGACCTGGTGACTTCTTCTTATTTAGCTTCCTCCTTTTGGGCTCTGGTGAGCTATCATTCAACTCAATTTCAATGATATCCTTTCCTTTATCAGTAAGTAATTTAGTTGCTGCCTTCATCTTAATCAAGATTTCCTGTTGGTCAGGTATATTCCCCCTTTTGGGTCCAGTGGGGGTAGATGAAGTAGAGTGTGGTAGGTTTACCAACACTTGTATAGCCTCTTGTTCTTTAGGCTTGACTCCATTTTCTTCCATTTTGTCTCTATTGTCTAAAAATGTCTAAGCAACCTCTAAAATAGGTGGATTTTAAGTATTTACCTCTTGATCTTCTGGCTTCTCTTTCTCAGCTCCTTTCTCTTCATTTTTCTCTTCATCTTTCTCTTCATCGACCTCAGTAGCCTTGATAGGAATTTCAATAATTGTGTTTGCCGGCTCATCCTGATCCTCGGCATCCACATTGCTATTATCATCTAGTGTAGTTTCAATGGGACTATCCATTCTTGAGTCTATAGTTTTCTCTTCGCCTGATGATTTTGATGGTCCAGACCTTATTTTTGCTTGTTTAGTGGTGGTCTGCTTAGAGGTTCCTTCATCTATTTTCTTCTCTTTTGGGACTGACAACCCAAAAATATCTTTCCAAATCCAAGTACTTTATTGTACTACTCCTTCAATATCATTCTTTAAAATAGCATAAGCTCTACTTTTAGGTACAAACTTTTTCTTATATTGTTCAACAAATTTTTCTTTCTATTTCTTTGTCAAGTCTGGGATGACTCTAGCTAAAGTTGCTTCCCTTATTTTCCTTTCAGTCATCAATGCAAATTCCCATTTACCAGATAAGAAATCATAAAGTTTTGTAGGGACATTATTCCCTATCTCTATAGGAGTCAATTTGAATGTACTCATCATGTCTAATAGAGCTTCCTATATCTTGACC
Organism: Thuja plicata; assembly: GCA_018584345.1. Lineage (NCBI taxonomy): Eukaryota > Viridiplantae > Streptophyta > Pinopsida > Cupressales > Cupressaceae > Thuja > Thuja plicata. The sequence continues at coordinate 85,691 of MU227019.1, forward strand.
TTATTCTCTATACTTTTCTTTTCATATTTGACAAATTTAAATCCAGATAACCCAGTTGAACTTCTAATATTCTTGCATACCTCATCAATGTCTGTAAAATGTTTGAATGATGCTGTGGGTATGTTTCTTGGCACATCAGTGTCTATCTCCTCATCTTCTTCATCAGTCAAGATCAATCTCCTTCTCCTTGGTATTTTGGTAGGAATGCTCAGAACAACCTTGGTTTTGACTTGTTTCTTCTTCCCTGAGCTTCTCTCAGCAGCATTCTTCCTTGTGTATACAGATGTTTTCACCATAGGAGGTGAAATAGATGATGCCCTGGTCCTTGGTCTATTTGCAGTAGGAAGGGTAGCCTGAGGTTTGAATTTTCTTACTTTGGTTGCCTTGGCAACCATTGGATGCTTCCCTTTCCCCTTAACAACTACATCATCTTCAGACTCATTTTATTCTTCTTCTTCACTAGATATGTCCTCTCCTTGTCCAGTAGTTAAGCCTAGATATGCATCCTCTACTTTCTCATCACTTGCAATGCCAACCATCTTCTTCAGATTCTTGACAATCTTTTTCCTCTTCCTTTCCATGGTGTCAACCTTTAGGTTCATCAAAAATTTGTCCTTGGCTTCTTCATAATTACCAAAACATTTAACAGTATTGTCAATTTCCTCTACTAGTAAAGTTGTTATGGCTGTAGATGTTTCATCTATGTTTACTTCATAAGGTAATGACCTTAACCATGATACCCTAGGTACTACAGCCTAAACATAAGTGTAATCCATGTCTACTAGAAAGCACACATCCTCATAATGTTTTTCAACTAATGAACTAGGAATTCTGCTTCTCAGTTTCATACTTTTCTTGAACTCTACAAAGTATGTTCCCATTACATTATCATTATCACCTAATTGTTGAATCAATACATTTATCTATTGGGTGATAGGTCTACTTTTTTTCCATACTATGTCTCCAAAGGTAGGAAAAGTCTTCTGAATATAGAAAAATATGAAGACAAGCAAGGATCCAAACTTACACATAGAATTCTTCACTTTCCTGATTGATGCAAGGTTCTTGGCAAGCTGTGTTAGCTATAGCTCAGCTAGGTCATATGTGTGATCCTTCTTGATGATTTCCCATGTTTGGTCAATTGCAATGCAAGGCACACTATCCAGTCAGCTCGACTAATAAAACTTGTGAGCAATAACCCTTATTGCAAAATCAAGTTCCAAGTCTTCAATGGTGGAAATTGTCATTCCCCTTTTGTTCCATATGGCTTTAGTGACCTTATTTATGTCTTCTTTACTCTGGAATTTCATGGTCCTTTTCCCATTGATAGTAGGGTAACCATTTACACAATGTATGATATCCTTGGTAATCTTTATTGGTCCATTCTCCAACCAAATGCTCATATCATGTACCCTACTAAGAACAATTTTGATCCATTCAATCCTGAAATTCCTTAGAAACTCTAGGGATTGAGTTAACCCTCGCTCAGCTAGATGATTGTGTTTGTGTTTTAGGGCTCCATCTTTACATAATTTCCCATAGGATTCCCTCAGCTCATGGTCTCCAACTTCACTAATTTTACACATGTAACATGCCCTAATGTTGTGAATCATAAGTACCTTAGGAGGAATCAAAGATAGGGCTCCAGTCAGATCGCCCTTGATAGTGTTCTCAGGAACAACTTAAAAGTTGGGAGGCACACAGGTGTCGCTCCTCACCAATTAAAATTTTCTCTTAAATCCTTATCCATTCTCTTAGCTGGTGCAGACAAACTAGCGGCCATGATTTCAAGAGTAAAGGGTTTCAAAGACGAAATAGAGTACCTCGACAGCTATCAAAATTCACACTTTTGCTGAATGGCCAATGACACGCTGTAGAATTCTTCAAAAATATCTACTGAAATCAATCTCTCCAATGATTCAACACTTCAAGAAATATCAAATCTCAAGGTAAAAATAATCATGAATGGTTCATTCCTTTATAGGCTTCAAGTGTCAGAAAGTAGGTTTGCACTAAATGTTCTATCCATTGAGTTAGTGCAAAACAACTGTCCTCGGCCGGCTCTGACAATCTCTTGGTCACAACCTAAACTAGATTGGCACACATGCCGACGAGCTTGATCTTAGTATAATACTGATGCTCAAAACCTCTAGTGTTTAAATGACATTGCTCGGTACTTTGTCTTTTAAAATATGTCCTGATGCATCTTATCATATGCAGATATGGACTTTGGCACAGTATAGGTTAGGAACTGATGTAAGATATGAAATTTAAATACAGTTCCTTACATACCTCATTTTCTTAGATAGTGATGGTGTGATGCAGGGGCATCCGAAAAGTGAAGATATTTCAAAGATTCTAGATTATTTATGGTTCAATTATATTGTCACATGGCTTCTAAACCATTTTAATAGTTTTAGGTTACATCTTAATGGTCATAGATATAATAAATAAAAGGTTTGTAAAATTGTACTCAACGATTCATTAGTAGTTTATTTAGTATCCATCAAATTACAAATCGGGAGTTAGTTAGCAGTTAGCAATTAGATATGAATTAGCTTTGGAAGTTATCGGGTTTATGGGCAAGTCTTTATCTTGTAACCGATGAAGAGATTAGTGGCGTTGGTTGTGGAGAATTCGGGAAGTGTAGAATGGAGAATGAAAGAGAAATCAATGTAATCATTGAAATGAAAAGAATGAATGGAACAATCTTTTGTATCTACACCCGATTATCTCTTTGACTGTTCGGATTTAAGAATGTTATGTATTGTATTAAAAGCCGCTGTCACTTGTTTTCATTTCGAGGATCTCTATTGTTATTGAAGAAGTTTTAATGTTGGGGTATCGGTTTGGTGAAAGCAAGTCCTAAAGTTTATTGGAAATGGTTTTACCCCCTATTTGACTGGCGAAATTCAAGAATCTGGTTGAGTTTTCAAAGGAGTTAATATTTTATCAAATCGGGCTTTGTGTTTTGATGAAAGCAGTTTATAAATACCAAGGGATTTGAATAAAGAGTTTGAAACAGGGAAACCGCAGTTTTTTGAAAGGATCAAAACCAATTTTAATGTGGGAATGAAATGTAACTTCGTTCACATGACTGTTACGGTTTTGTTCTTTTAGCCTATCCAAGCCGCAAGGAATCTGAGATCATTTCCATTGGGACCCGAGAGGAAGATGTGGGTGTAGCATGACTTGTAGCCAAGAGATATTGGCATCATTTCAAAAACAATAGTCATAAGCCAATATGTTTGGATGATCGGTGTCGGATGTCGTGACCATCAGTTAAATAAGCCGTGAGCATTTTGGTTGTAGAGAGAAGTTTTCTGAATAATGTTGAGTCTCATTTGCTAAGGTGGCAGTCCGCGGTGAACAGTTTGTCTTGACAGAGACACCGAGTGAATGTTTTGACAGTCATAACTTAAGTGAGCTGAGAGGGAACCTATTTGGGGTGTTAACGAGTGAAGGAGCCCTCGAATTTGGAAGAAATGTTGTTTTATGTCAAAGTTTTCTAAGTTTTGAAATAACATTTCAAATTGGAGAATGGAAGCGGCTTGAGATGTCGAAGCAATGATTCAAAACCAATGGATTCAATGTTGATCACATTCGAATCCTCAAACAGTTTCAAAGTAAACTGTGTATATAGTGAATACAAATGGGCTCTTGGTGAATTGATCAGAGAGAGTTATATTATAAAGGTTGCTATGGTTGATATTCTCATTATTGAGATATCATAGATTATGAGTTTTCTGGCATCAATATAGTCGGTTGTAGAATGAGGGAAGTTTGGTTGTTTGAGATTTGTTTAGAAGATATCAGTTTGTAGGTTCTGATTGGGCTTATTCACCTTCTGCTTCCATGCTCTACATCATGGTGTGATCACCTAATCCATTGGAATGGGTGACCTTGGCTTTAGTAGTTTCACTGCTACTCGGTTTTGTTTTCCTTACCCATGTCTGGTTCATCTGTGCTCTAATTTCCTCAACAGTAGGAGCAGGTACTCTTGTCTTGCACTCTCTCTTAGTATGACCAATTTTCAAAAAACTAAAATAAACTAGGCTTCCATTCATCCAACTCTTAGATCTTCCTCTGAAATGTGTCTTTATGCAGTCTTCAGGTGCATGTCCATACTCTTCACAGTCCCAATTATAAGTTTTTCCTTTCCTTGGTGCTTTAGCTTGTGTCTTTGATGTCCATTGTTGTTTAGCATTAGATCTGCAATTTGGTCCCTTATGTCCAATTTTTTGATAGTTGTAGCAATATCCATTGATTCTCGATGTGGAAGGTGCATCATTTGCCTTAGCCCAACATTCATGTGCTTTATGTCCAAACTTCTTACAGTTAAAGAAATAACCATTGAACTTGGGTTTAGGATTGGATTTACCATTCTTGCTTCGGCAGATGTTTGCTGTATGTCCTAATTTTCCACAGTGATAGCATACATGTTTGTTGTTCTTTGTCTTTGCATTCCTCTTTTCACCAGTCTTAGATGATTCTCCTTTCTTAGTAGATGTTTTTTGTTCAGTGTGACCTAATCCAGAAGAATATTTTGATCTCCTTGATGCTTCCATCAAGTTCTCAAAATGAGTCAAAGCTTCATTAGGTTTATTCAACCTTTCATTTAGTTCTTTCTCAGATCTCAATTCATCCTTCAATTGACTATTCTCAAACCTAAAATTCATTATTTCCATGTCTTTCCTACTGATCTCCTGATTTGCAAGTAGCAGTTGATTCACCATGTCAACTTGATTGTTTGTCATCATTTGTACATCATGTTTCCTTTCATCAAGTTTGAAAACCATCATTCTTTTATCTTCTTTAGCCATAGCTTTGTCATCTTCAACTTTCTTCTTTTATTCCACTACTTCACATAGTCTTATTGTCTGCATTTCTTGTTCTCTTTTCAGGTTCCTGAATTCTTCAAACAATGCATTGTTCCTTTCCAATAGATCTGCAATTGTTGCATTGCTCTTAGTAGAATCTCCATTCTGAAATAGTTTTGCAGTGTCTTCTTCCTGATAATGAGTATCATTCATTTGTTTGGCCAAATATTTCCTAGATGTCAATGAATTTCTCAATTCTATTCTAGCTATCTCAAGTTGATGTAATGCTAGCTAAATTTCAATCTTCTGATTCTCAATGAATTTACCCAATTTGTAAATCTCCATCTCCAAATCTGTACTTTCAAGTTGATTAAAAATTTTTGTAGGAGAACGTAGCTCTGATACCAATTGTTGGAAATACAATAATGGGAAAACAAGATACTAAGAGGGGCCAGGGGGGGTGAATCAAATCTTGAACTTTAATCACTTTAAAACAAAATGATCCACAAACATACATATATAAAATTGATCTAACATCTAGTAGCATCCATGATAGTAAATAAATAACACAGTACTCAGAATTTGGTAACCCAAAAACCCAAATAGGTAAAACTGAGGTGGGGATGACACCCACAAATTCTTCACTACTGCAGCAATAAAGTGTGCCAATTAGGGTTACAAAAGTTTGATCACTTTTGGTGATCTACCTAGTTAAAGGTCTACCCAGTTAAGAGCTACAAATTATTACAATCTACCTTGTAAAAGGATTTCAACTTACAGTAAAGTAAGCACTCTACTAAGAGATTTAGAAAGGTTTGTTAGAACCACTCTGTTAAGATATTTTCACCTGACACACTTGTTAGAATGTCTCAAGATATGATCCTTCATTGTGCACTCTGATGCTGATAACATATCTCCTCTTTACAATACCTTTTCTGATCTTATAATATGATATGTATTTACTTTGTTGTTCATTGCTCTGTCACTCTACTAGATCTATGCTTCTTCCAAAAAATAACCCTCTGTACATCTCTAATGAATGCACACACTTCTTCTTCGTAGCTTACAAAATTAGGGTAAGAAGAAATCTTATATATCTTTATGAACCTGGGAATGAGATTTAGATAATTGATCAAGATCTAATACTTATGCCCCCAAGGCATTCCAATTTTCTGATTGGCTTCAAGCCACACATAGGATAAAACAATTAAATGCATAATTAACTTCATAGAGAATATTAAATGCTTCACATATGTCAGCCCAAAACTCAAATAGGTCGGCCCAAACATTTTACCTTGAAGTTTGTGACATTTATGACATGTTTGTCAAAATTGTCTTGCTTGAAACTTAAGTCTCTGGTGCTCGCCATGAACATGATCAAATTTTGCTTGATTTCTGAGTCACTTGGCAACCATAAATCTTCTTGGCATCAACTATGCTAGATAGATTGTCCTATACTATTTAGCTCAGGCATAGTGGTGGCCAACCAAAATTGCCTGGATAAATGACTAAGTGTGGACACTAAATAATCAACAAAAACTTAGAGATTAACAGAGCATACCTTACTAGGAATTGATCCCAGTCCACATTCCTTATGTTTGTATCAGTGATTTCTAGATGCTTATTCCTGATCTTTGAGGTAGAGTGATACCCCTTAAATAGGTACTTCATTAGAGATGTAGTCTGCTTCTCAGGAATTCCTACAAGAAAACATGCAAATAATGAGTATCTTTATTGAAAAAAATACTAATGACTAACTAAGAAAACCAGAAGTAGAGGGCTCTTAAGTAGCCAGAAATGAAGTTTTATCTCTTTCAAACTTTCAGGCTTTTAGATGCCGAAGAAAAGGTCAGGGTGCGAAAGGATGAAATTATTAAGGATGAGAATGTGGCAAAGAAAGTACTTTTCAGACTTGTAGAGTGTGAAAAACTTTGTGGAAAATCAAGGTGCAAAAACCTAAAATCTTGAAAAGATTTGGGGGTTGAAGAAAAGCTTTTGACCTTTTGGTGTGCGAAAGTATGAAGAAGGTTTTAGAGTCTAAAAGTCTGAAACCTTTGGGAAGAGACCTTGTCTTCAGATGTTTCAATATTTTGGTATTTTCAAAGGTCCAAAATGCTGAAAATATAGAAAGTGTAAACTGTACTTGGGTTAAAAATTGCTTCAGGAGGGGCTATTTTTGGCCTTTCGAAGGCCAAAAACCTGCAACTAGGTTGTGAAGCAAACAAAACCCTAACATAAAAAACATGAAGAAAAAGGAAAAGAAAGGAAGAGAGACCCCTTCCAAAGGTCCAAGGGTGTGAACCCTGGGGTTCTAGGAAGGAGCACAACCTGACTAGGCCAAAGAAAAAACCCAAATTGACCCTAAAAATGAAAACAAAAAACCAAAATAAAAAGAGGAAAATCGACAAGGCCCTACCTGCAAAGTGCGAGTAGGCAAGAAGACCAAAGCCGCTGAGTGTGATGAGAAGAAACATGATGATGACCAATGAGGAGGCAAGGGAAAATGACGAGCATGTGAGGAGGAAAGAAAATACATACAAGAGAGAAAAAAGTAAGTGAGAAACAAAAGACTCGGGCCACTTATATAGCCCACAGGTGACATCACCCAGCTTCAGGGTTTCAAAGGCCAAAATGCTAAAAGTTAGGTGGCCTCCTCCCCTTTTGGTGTTTTGGAGGTCAAAAAACCAAAAGGGCTAGGCTTGGACCTTTGGCCTTTTTGGTGCTTTGAAGGACCTAAGGTCCTCTGAAACACCAATAGTGCAAAAGGGACAAAAAACACATTTGTTTTCTTAGTAGGCCCCTCCAAAACCCAATTTCAAGGAACAGGGAGAGGGGCAGACCAAAAAGACAAAAAAAAGTAAAGGGGGCCGCCATGGTCAGAGGACCAAAATGGGGTGTGTGGTGTGGACCGACAAAAAATAGCCCTGAAAAAAGGAGGAATGACTAAGGCATTTCTTCATCAGCAAGACCCTTCTCGATTCTAACTTTGCAGCAAAACAAGAACCAAGAGCTGTTTGTGCTGACTATCTTTCAATGAAATCTTAGTTTGAAGTTCTCCACTTGTCTCCCAATGCATGTTCATGTGTGTTCATTCCTTGACCTTTGATTGTGGTGAGCAAAACATTTTTCAGCTATTCCCAACCTTTTCCATGTAGACCAAAGCTTCCTGGAAAGAGCCTTGCTTCTAGTCAAGTGTCCATAGCCCTGACAAAGTTTTCCCTGAGTCCCAAATATAACCTTTCTCTACTACTGGTTAGGCATGCATAGCTCTGGTAGAGGTTTTTATAGTTACCCTTGTCTATTTGGTTTGCTAGGATGGAGCTATGTAGGAAAGTTATTTTCTTTGAAACAATTTCTTATTTTCTTGCATGAGCCATATCAAGACCCTTGATGTGTGTAGTTCTATATTCAGGTTCATACTATTTTCTTTGATCAATCTTAGAAATGATTAGGCAGTGTTACTCAGATTTTATGATTGTAACCACTTTTTGAGTCATTTTATTTTGTACTTGTTTCTTTCATTTTGAGTTATCCTTCCTTTCCTCCTACCTTCACATTCACTAGACTTGGTTTCTAGGTACTTGAATCAATGTACTAGTAATGGTCCCAACTGACAAACACTCAAGAAAAAAATGCTCTTGGGTGCCATTTCTTTAGTGTTCTTTATTGTTAGGATGACCTAGCATCGAACATATCTCTGATTATCAAATATTAGAATGAATTTAGAATAACTGAGAGGGGAGGGGTGAATCAGTTATCCTCGGGTCTAGATGTAGCAAATAAAAACTTTCTATACTTCAGATCTACTAGGCAGTAGTAGCATAAATCAACAAGTTTAATCATGTAGTTTACTGTCAATTGAAATTAGCTTCTAGTAACATAACAGTAAAGAAAACCATAAGCATTCACACAAGTTGACACAAGTATTTAATGTGGAAACCCAATATGGGAAAAACCACCAGTAACAAGCTACCAAGTTTTCACTCTTTAATTAACATTACATATCCCAATAAAATTAACTAAGTCAGCCAGAGATCTCAAATCTCATCATTAATCCAAATACTGTAAGTCAGCCAACATCACTATTTCCACTCAGCAATTTCAATGGTGCTTGGCATTGAGCAACTTTTTGCTTGTCACAAGCAACTTTACTCGGCACAAGCAACTTTGCTCATCATAAGTAACTTTGCTCAGCACAAGCCAAACTTGCTCGACACAAAACAACCAGAAAAAATATTTTTGAAAGATAAACAACTAATTACTTTGCCAGAGTACCAACTGATCAAGTACCCTTTGAATTGCCTTAACTCAACCATTCAATTGGTCTTCTTGTTAAATTTTCTTCATCAACAATAGATATGGTACTTAAACAGATAACAATAGTCTCACCAATTAAGGTTTGACAGTAATGAAAAAATAACAATTGATTGCATTGTCACTTTCCAACAATCTCCCTCTTTGGCATTGATGGCAACACAAAATATTAAAACAATGATTTAACAAGCATAGTTACCGACCAATCCAAAAAATTCACCTATGTTCCTTGATATGAACGAATCTTCATTAATGTATTTAGCTTCATTTTGATTCTTATCTATAAAAAATTTCTCCCTTTGTGTCTATAATCACACTGTAATCATCTGTGTCTAATCATCTGTAGATTCCCTCTGAGTAGATAATCACTTCAATGTTTTCAATAGTAACTTCTGCCTCTATGCAATCTTTCCTTCTTTGTAATTTCTCTTTCTTGGCAACCTCTTCCTCTTTATAGGTAATCTCTCCCTCTTTGACAACAATGCCAAAGACATCAATATCTTTATCATGTAGATCTTCAATATCATGCTGATCCTATCATCTTCAGTATGACTAATTTTTCTTTTCTATCCTTGTTCATCTTCACAACTTTATCCAGCATCCTAAAGTGTGACTTACTGTGCATCAATGTGTCAGATATTCTAAATAAAATATTTGATGCAACATTACCATATAGAACTTAATTAGCCTCAGTGAGGGGAATCACCCCCAATTTACCTCGTAGATACTCATGAGCATCCTTGGGTAGTGCTTTTGTGAATATGTCTACTAATTGTTCTTTAGTGTTCACATAATCTAGTCTCACTTCTTTACTCTGAACTAGCTCCCTCAAGTAATGATACTTGATAGCTATATGTTTTGTCTTTAAGTTTATAACAAGATTTTTAGAAATATTAATAGCACTTGTGTTATCACAATATATGACAATTGGGTCAGTAATTTCTTCCTTCATACCTTTCAGTAGTATCTTCAACCACACAATGTTAGAACACTTAACTACTACTGCCACATACTCGGCTTCAGTTGTAGATTGTGAGGTGCAGTTTTGTTTCTTGCTTGTCTAGGAGATCAATTTCTTTCCTAAAATAAATGCTCCACCAGTAGTGCTTTTCCTATCATCAACATTTCTAGCCCAGTCAGAATCAGTGTAAACTCTGAGTTCAAACTTGTCATTCTTTTTGTAGTATAGATACTAGTCCTCAGTTCCTTTCAAATATCTCAAAATTATTTTGACTTCCATCATGTGAGTTTCCTTGGGATTAGAAAAAAACCTTGCAACAATCCCAATAGCTAGGGAAATATTAGGTCTACTTTGTACAACATATTGTAGTTTTCCAATCATTGACCTGTAGAGTGTTTGGTTTACTTCTTTTGTGTCATCATCTTTTGTCAGCTTCTATCCACTAGCCATGGGTGTACTCACTGGTTTGGACTCTTCCATTCCAAAAGTTTTCAGTATCTCTTTGATATATTTAGATTGAGTGATATAGATACCATTCTTCATTTGATAAATTTTTAGGCCAACAAAGAATTTTATTTCATGAAACATAGACATCTCAAACTCAGTTTGCATCTCTGTTGCAAATTTTTGACATAACACATCTTGTCCACTAAATATGATGTCATCCACAAAAATTTCAGCTAATAATGTACCTTTGCTTTTCTTTGTCTTCAAGTATAGGTTATTGTTGTCATTGGTTCTTACAAATCCAATCTTGATTAGATAATTGTGCAATCTCTCATACCATGCTCTTGGCACTTGCTTCAATCCATATAATGCTTTGTGCAATCTGCAAGTCATATCCCGTTTGTTTGGGTCTACAAAGCCATTAGCTTTCTCAATATATACTTCTTCTTCTAAGATACCATTGAGAAATACAGATTTCACATCCATCTGATAAACCTCGAATCCTTTGTAGGCTGCATATGCAAGTAAGGTTCTGACACCTTCCAATCTTTCAACTGGGGCGAAGGTTTCACCATAGTCAATTCCTTCCTCCTGTGCATAACCCTTGCATACCAGTTTAGCTTTATTTCTTGTCACATCTCCATGTTCATTTAGTCTGGTCCTGAATACCCACTTTGTGTCAATTACATTTTTATCCTTTGGCCTAGGTACAAGTGTCCAAGTTTTTTTCTTCTCAATTTGTTCAATTTCCTCATTCATTGCTTGTATCCAATCTTCATTTTCTAAAGCATCTTTCACTGTTTTGGG
>MU227019.1:97407-122432 GCA_018584345.1 Thuja plicata
ATCAATTCTTACATTTGCACTTTCAACAATTTTGTTAGTATTAGAATTCAAACATTTGTAAGCTTTGCTTTTCATTGAATAGCCAAGGAATATACCTTCTTCACCTTTAGCATCTAGTTTTCCATTTTTGTTGTCTTTCAGTATAGAACATTTGCTTCCAAATACTTTAAAATACTTTTACACTAGGTGCATAACCATACCAAAGTTCATAAGGTGTAGCATTTGTACCTTTCTTGACTTGAACTCTATTTAGTGTATAGACTGTAGTACTTACATCTTCTTTCCAATACTTCTGTGCAACATTTTTCTCCATCATTAGTGTTCTAGCATAGTCCATGATAGATCTGTTCCTTCGTTCAGTAATACCATTTTGTGGAGGAGTCCTGGGTGCAGACATCTATCTCTTTATGCCTCGGTCATTGCAGAACCTGTTAAAATTATTAGAAATAAATTCTCCACCTCTGTCAGATCTTAAGTATTTCAAATATTTACCTGTTTCCTTTTCAACTTTAGCTAAGTACCATTTAAATAACTGGAATGCATCAAATTTTTCCTTGAGAAACATTACAGTCGTCATCCTTGAATAATCGTCAACAAATAGAATAAAGTATCTAGCACCACAATAGCTTCTTTCTCCAATGAGACCACAGAGATCAATATGGACCAATTCCAGAATTTCCTCTGATACATGTGTTTTTCTCTTGAAGCTAGACTTAGTCATCTTTCCTAGTTGACATTGTTTACACATAGCATTCTAAGGTTTCTTTAACTTAGGTAGCCCTCTAACCTTTTTCAATTTACTTATGGTTACCAAGTTATCAAAGTTCACATGACACAACCTCTTATGCCATAACCAAACATCATTGTATTGTGCAAACAAACATGTTTCTTCAAATAAATCCACATAAAATAAGTTACCTTTAGTCTGATTACCACTTCCAACTAATTCTCCAGTAGAATCATAGATCTTTGCCTTTCTATGATGGAATTCAACTTTGTAACCAAAATTGTTCAGCTGTGCAACACTCAACAAATTTTATTTTAGATCATCAACCCAATACACATCATCACATCTCATTTTTTCAGTCAGGTTAATCAATCCATTACCTTTGATAAGACATGGTGAATCATTACCAAATTTTACATATCCTCCTTTACATTGGTTTAGGGTTTCAAACTTATCTTTGTCACCAGTCATATGATGGGAACAACCACTGTCAATGATCCAATGATCATTTTTGCTCATATAAGAGATTAGTGCAGTTTTCTCATCATCATCAGAATCTTCTTTCATTGCAACATAAACAACTTCTATATCATTGTCATCATAATTATTAGTGTCATTGTCAGAAGTTTCTTCAGCAATATAACAAGATTTCTTACCTTTGTCTTTGTAGTCCTTATATTTCCTGAAGTCTCGGTCATCCTTTCTATCTTTGTATTCTTTGTATTTTTTGTCCCTTCTTTCATCTTTTTCATTTTTATCAGGACATCTAGCAGCTATATGACCAACTTTGTTGCATGAAAAACAAATAATAGGAAGTTTACCTTTGTATTTTCCTTTTCCTCTGGAAAGCCGTTTTACCATAAGTGCTTCAAGTTCTTCAAGATCATCATCAGAAGTGTCACTATCACTGTCCACATATTTATTTCCTTTCTTAGATTTATTGAGAACCAGTTGTGATCTAAAAGTAGAATCAATCCCTTGTGGATTATAGTTATCATAATTTGACATTTCAAATGCAGTGAGTCTGCCTATCATATTTTTCAGATTTAGATTATTGTTAGGAGTACATCTCAATTCTTGAATTGTAGAAACTCTAATAGCATAAACAGGAAGTAAATTTCTTAGTACCTTGCTCATAATGGTGTTCTCATCAATTTTTCCATTAGCCCCTCTAATGGCATTTACAACTTTTATTCTACCATAGTACTGAATGACATTTTCACCTTCTTGCATTTTCATCTCATCAAAATTACCTCTTAGACTTTCTAATTTATCCCTCAGCACATTTGTGTCTCCACCATAGATAGTTGCAAGTTTGTCCCACGTCTCTTTTGCATTTGTGCAGCTCTTTATATCATCAAACTCATAATAGCTCAATGAGGAGGTGATCTCCAACATTGCTTGATTGTGCTCTTGCTTTTCTCTCTGTTGTACAACTGAGAGAGGAGTAGAAGGTGGTAAATAGGCATGTTCAATAAGTTTCTTAGCATCATCTCCAATACCAACCAAAGGTAGTTTCATCAAGCTTTGCCATGCAGGGAAGTTATCTTTGTTCAGCTTAGGAACTTCCTTCTTATACATCTTGATCTTTTCTCTCCAAGTACCTTCAAACTATTTTTAGGAGACCAATGCTCTGATACCAATTGTTAGAATGAATTTAGAATAACTGAGAGGGAAGGGGTGAATCAGTTATCCTCAGGTCTAGATGTAGCAAATAAAAACTTTCTATACTTCAAATCTACTCGGCAGCAGTAGCATAAATCAACAAATTTAATCATGCAATTTACTGTCAATTGAAATTAGCTTGTAGTAACATAACAGTAAAGAAAACCATAAGCATTCACACAAGTTGACACAAGTATTTAACATGGAAACCCAATATGGGAAAAACCACTAGTAACATGCTACCAAGTTTTCACTCTTTTGAAGTGATGCCCTTTGAGGAGCCAACCCTATGAAAGGTTACAATAACACACTGCTAGGTGTGACTTGGTTAAAGGATTTAATCACCCTATCAGGAGTGGCCTTGTTAGAGGACTTAGAACATTCCAATATGAATGTCATCTTGTTAGAGGATTTATACAAATGACTGTTAAGTCAACCTTGTTAAAGGATTTAATTGATACAATGGTAAGAAAGTAATTAGTAGTTGTGATCTGATACATACAACTTACTTTGCAATTCAGATCCAATTATAGCTCTGATGTTAACTTACTGGATAGCCTATATTGTCATTTCAACCTTCTGATCTGCTTGCAAATCTATCAAGCAATCACACATGCAACTTTCTGCTTCTGCCTTTTGCCTTCTCTGCTAGATCATGCCAAACAGTAAATCAACTATGCAAACCTTTTTCATACACATACACTCTTGCACACTTCATGAATAACCCCTTGAGGTTATCATAAATCTCTCTATCTAGATCAGATAAATATTTTGTTTCTTAAACAAGATTTTAGATCTTAGGTTAGGTTAGATCCAACGGATCATCCCATCTTTGCATTACATTTATTTCTCCAAAGTAGTCTCTAATTAAATCTTGAAAACATGCATTAATGACGGTTACCCATACATTAAATGATGTGGATCAATCTTTAATTAACATTACATATCCCAATAAAATTAACTAAGTCGGCCAGAGATCTCAAATATCATCATTAATCCAATTACTGTAAGTCGGCCAACATCACTGTTTCCACTCGACAATTTCAATGGTGCTCGGCATTGAGAAACTTTTTGCTTGTCACAAGCAAATTTACTTGGCACAAGCAACTTTGCTCGTCATAAGAAACTTTGCTCGACACAATCCAAACTTGCTCAGCATAGAACAACCAGAAAAACTATCTTTGAAAGATAAACAACTAATTACTTTGCCAGAGTGCCAACTAATCAAGTACCCTTTGAATTGCCTTAACTCAACCATTCACTTGGTCTTATTGTTAAATTTTCTTCATCAACAATAGATATGGTACTTGAATAGATAACAATAGTCTCACCAATTAAGGTTTGACAACAATGACAAAATAACAATTGCTTGCATTGTCACTTTCCAATAGACCTAGCATCAAACATATCTTTGATTATCAATGAAAGATACTGCCACTTGACTTTTGGAATGTTCTCTACGCTGTATTTTTCTTTAGAGAATTTGACTAAGAAATACCTCTATTCCAATTTAAGGACCACTTATATTATTCCAAGACACACAAACCCAAAAAAAAAATGAAGCCACAAGCCCAGACAAAAGAAGGGAAAAAACCACAGATGGAAGAAACAGACTGACGACAGGAAAAAGACATAAAGAAAGGAAAAAAAAATTAAAAAAAAGAACAAAAACTATGATACAAGGGATGAAGGGAAGTCCCACTTAAGATCCAAAATATTGTTTGAGAAATTTCCCATTAACTAGAAATGTGGTCAACTCTCTGTCTAAGGTACTGATCTTGACAGTGTTTTCCCCCAAGATCTATGATATCTAATAGGGGTCCATCCATAATTTCTAAAATTTGGTGTGGCTACCCGATTTTCCTTTAGCATTGTCCCACATGAGGATAATGTTAGAGATATTGAAATCTTTAATGATGACTCTCTTATCGAACCACCACTTGATGATGGCTTGGTTCTTTGACACATGCTCTAGGGAAAAAGTTGTTTTCTCCTCTAGGTTGAGGAGGTTCATGAGTTTAACTTGTACTCGATCTTTGCCTCCAGTGTACTGGTCCATAAATCTCAAAATTGGGCTTTTCAAGTTCATAGGGAAGACTCATTGAAATCCATAGACCAGTTGGTATGGCGATGTCCCCAAGGAATTCTTGATCCTCACCCGGTCTATCCACAAAGCATATTTTAGTTGTATGTGCCAATCCCAGGGATTGTCATCGAGGAGATGTTTGATCACTGTCGTCAGGTTTTTGTTTGTAGATTCCGCTATGACATTGCCTTATGGATAATAACTAGAAGAGAATTTGAGGATTATCTAGTTTTAAAAGGCCCATTGTGTGAGAGAGGCATAGGAGAAAGAGGGATCATTGTCACATACCAGATAGAATGACATCCCAAACCTAGTTATGATGCACTCCCCTAAGAACTTGGTTACTACTTCTGTGGTGCAATTATTCAGTGCCCAGGCCTCCATCCAGCATGTGTAGTAATTGGTAGCCATTAAGATGAACTTGTGACCTCTAGACGAAGGGGGTTAATCATTCCAAAAAAATCTAAGCCCCATTGGGTGAACAAACATACCTCATATATTGGTTACAAGGGTATCACTGGGTTCCTCTCTCGAGTTTCACTTGTTTGGAAAGTGTGGCATGATCTTACATGTTTTCCAGTGTATTTGAAATTTTTTGGCCAAAAATACCATTCCCTTAATATTTGGTGAGAAGTTGCCTTAGCTGACCCATGTCCTATCCCATAGCTATCATGGAAATCTTCTAGGACTTGTTTTGCTTCGAGCCTGTCTAGGCACCTCAGGTACAAGCCTTCATAATTGCATTTATGTAGCTAAACATTCTTCAACATGTAGGAGTTACTTTTGATCTTAAAATCCCTTCTCTATGAGCTATTCATCCCCTTTGGGCACAAATTCTATAGTAGGTAGTAGACTACATCTTGATACCATATATCAGTGATCACAACTTGATCGGTGGAAGTTTGGCATATTAGACCCTCTTCTACTTCAGAGATCAGCTTTGTCAGGCCTTGGCCTCTTACTAGTTTCATTGGCTGGATCTCTAGGTCAAATTATTACAAGATTTCTATCCATTTCCCCCTTCGCTCTCCCAGCTCATTCTTCATCAACAAAGACTTTACGGCCACGTTGGGGACTATCCCAAACACTTTTCTCCTTAGGATGTAATGTCAAAATTTCTTCACCACTTTGACTAAAGAAAAAGATTATTTTTCTAGGTTGGGGTACTTTAATTCAACATTCTTAAGGGGGAAACTCATGAAGGCTATTGGTTTTCTCATTCTGCCCATCTTTCTTTTGCATGAGGATTCTTGGGCAAGAGTGTTCTGATGCAAAAGAGTATACCTTAAAGGGGATAGTTTAATCTAGACTAACAAGAACATGGGCTATAGAGATTGCATTCTTGATCTATTCAAATGACTTTCTTACTAGGGGAGTCCACTCAATCTTAGCATCCTTCTTTAGCATGTCATTGAGTGGCTTTACTATCTCAAAAAAATCGCTAATGAACTTCCTCACGAAGTTAGTCTTCCTGAAGAAAGATTTCAATTCTTTGTGGCTATGAGGTGGCGTTAGTTTGAGAATGGCTTGGACTCATTCATGGTCAATTACTATTCCTATTTATGAGATTGTGTGCCCTATAAACTTTCCTTATGTGACCCAAAATACGTATTTATTGGAATTGAGGGAAATCCCATACTTCTTGGATCTTCGGAGGACTCTTCTTAGATCATTTATATGATCAGTTCACTATTTTTGAAAAAATTGTCAGATCATCCATATAGATGATGATACAGTTTCCAACTAGCCCCTTGAAAGCAGTATCCATGGCTCTCTAGAAATTAGCACCGACATTGATTAAAATGATGGGCATCCATCGATAGGTGAATTTCCCCCACTTGGTGGTGAATTTCATCTTCTATCTATCCTCCTCTTGGACCATCACTTGGTTGTACCCTGAATATCCATCTAGGAAGGACATCATCTGGGAACTGTTCACTACTTACAATACTTCATCGAGAGAAGGGAGTGGGTAATTATCTTTCTGAGAGGCTTTGTTCAAATTTAAGAAATCCACACATAATATGATCTCACTGGTCTTCTTCCTCACGGGTACCAAGTTCTCTACCCACATGGAGTGTTAGATTGGGAATATGATCCTTGCATCCAGCAGCTTCTAGACTTCCTTTTGTATTAGGGGATCCATAGTAGGGTTCATAGGATGTTGATGCTGTAGAAATGGTTTGGAATCTAGTTTGAGAGGGATATTGTGCACTATGATTGAGGTATCATATGTTTTCAGTTCTTCATAACTCCAAGCTATGACATCTTGATATTTTGTAAGGAGTTGGACCATCTCCTCCTTCTCCTCTTTGGTACATACTTTCCCAATATGGACGTCTCCTATCTCACCTTCGGTTCCAAGGTTGTACACTTCATGCTCTTTACCATCGGGTGGTATGTCTAGGCGCCTTCTCATAGAAGTCCTGTCATCGTAAAAAATCCTTTCTAGTTCGACCATTCCTTTTGGTATGGAATTGGTCCTCTGGGGTTTATGATGCCTTGATCATCCAGGTCCTCCAGGGTAACATATTTTTCTGCCTCTTCCTTCCCTTTGTCTATGATCTACTTTTCAAACACACCTACACACATGATGAACTCAAGGATGTGTTGGTCATCTTGAAAGACTTGGAAATTGGTGATGTTATCTGGGATGGATGGGGATGAAATGCATTTAACTAAGAACTTCTTTAGCTTAGATTTCTCCATTGGGTGTAACAAACTGGCTGATACAGATAGAGCATCAACGACAATGTTCTTCCTTCATGGGATGGATTTGATGTTGAATGCTTTGAATTTGTTGATCAAGTCCCATGCCCTATTTTAGTAGGCTGAGAGCCTCTTATCATTGCAAGAATATTTATTGTGGATTTTATTGATGATGAATTTCAAGTCTCCCTATACCGTCAAGGATTTTATTCCCTTCTCATGGGCTAGGAGGAGTCCATGAACCAAAGCTTCATATTCTGCAATATTGTTAGTACATAGAAACTGTAACCTATAAGCGACACATAAAGACTTACCTCTTGGATTTATTAGTTCAATCCCCACACCTACTCCTTATTTACACTTAGAGCCATCAAAGCATAATTTCTATATTTGGTAATGTTTTGCAGGGTTTGAATTGTTAAGGACATTCTTTGAGAATCCCTTTTCTTTGAGCTTCTACTTCTTTCCTCCGTCACTTCCTGAGGAAGTTGATGCTTCTTTCCTTATCTCCTAGAGATTTTTGAGGTCGGGGGATTTAGTACTTTCACCATCTTTATCTCCCTATAGATCCCTATAGGGTGGACACACATGATCATCTAAGGTTCTCCAGTCACTAAACATGTTCAAGGTGGGGCTCTTATTATCAGATTCAGAACCACTATCTTGACTTCGGGTCAGAGTGTCCAGATAACCTAGGCTATCGACCCTCCACAAGGTGTTACCTTCATTCAACACCTCAAGGTTCCTCCTTTCTTCTTCAGGTCTCTTTAGGAATTTGATTGGTAGGTAAATTTGAGTTACCACTTGGGATAATGCATCTTGGCAATTGGGGAATGTGAATTCTGAGTGACTCACTTGATGCAACTGACAATACCCTAACAACAAGAGGATGTTAGGGTATACATCTCTCCCTAGGTGCTACATAATCATCGTCATGTTGTTGATAAAATATTGAAAGATTTCATCATGGACGTTGAACTCTAGTAGGCCTTACACAGGACTATGGTCTTGTTCTTTGACCTCTCTGATTTGGAACATGAGACTATCATCCATCTGAAAGGTGTCTAGGTCACTCTGTGTGAACAAAAATTCATTTATATCATTATAGTTTGTGATCATCCTCTTTAACTTAGGCTCAACATCAATCTTGAACTAGTTGTTCAGTCCCTTCCATGGTAGCCACAACTAGGTGAAATCCATGGACAACCATCCTCTCAATCATTTGGTCCATTCTTGACTCATTAGCATTCCATATGTATCAGGGATATCCACTATGTGCACATCAATGTATTCTTGTATCCTTGGGTCAACAACCAGTTGGATGTGCACATCCTTAAGTACACCAATTACCTTGACTTCTATTTTTTTGAGCTGAACCACTGCTCTGTTCATTATTTTCAAAACCATCCCTAGTTTCTGACAGGTAGATAATGAAATGATGTTACATGAAGCTTCATAGTCAATTAGGAAATTACGTAAGTTTTTCCTGAATATTCACAGACTGAGTAGGAATGGTGGTACTTCTCTGTTGTTTTTGAACATCACCAGATAGGCTTTAGAAGTGTTGATGTTGGAGGTGGTCTTTGTATTTCTAGTTGATGTACCTTTCTTTGAATGGTCTAGGGATTTTAGGAGTGCTTCTCTCTAAGAAGGCCAGCCTTGAAGCATTTCAAACATAGATATGTCTGCCTTAGTTTTCTTCAATTCTTTGACTACACTATATTTGTCGCTTGACCAAGTTGAACTTTTGTAAATAGAAAATATTTTTGGTGGAGATGATGTGGGAGAATTTGGGCCTCTAGGTGGTGCAAGATTATTGCTCACCTAGGGATCTGGTGGAGTTGGTTGTTTACCTGGCGGTATACCATTGGTCATAGGTTCCTTTCAGATCCATAAATTGTATGAGTTTCGATGATCATTTTGGAAGCCATGAACTTAAGATAATTTAGGCTCATTCTCTTTCTAGAATGGGAAAATGAAATCTTCTTCTCCCATGTAGGTGTCTAAACTTTCCCCATTTCTAGATTCATAGGAGTCAAACATCATGGCATTGAACTCAACGGGTGGCTCCTCCAAATTTTGAGGGTACTGGTTATAGGAGTTGCTTCCATATCTGTCATTTCCTTGGCATAGATTAGGTACCCCAAAAAAATTATCCTCCACTACCTCATAGGTGTTATCATTATCCACCAGTATGCTACCATTGTCGAGTCGAGTGTTCCATAGTCTATTGGGTCTTTGCTTCCCAAATGACTTATCCTGTGAATTGTTGTTATTTTTGTAGGTGTTGAAACTTTGATTCTGATTCTAGGGGTAATAATTCAGGGTAGTGGGTGCTCATGGGTACCCACTTTAGTTTTGGGAAGGATTCAACTTCATCTCAGTGAGCTCAATTGTGAGTTGGGATAAGGTTTTATTCACAACATCCAACTCAGAGGCCAGGTGAGTATCAGGTTCAGTTTGGGGCACAACCCTTTGCTCCAAAAATGCTATTTTAAAAGTCTCATAACCGAGATAGGTGATGGAAGGTGGTAGGGTTGAAAATGGTTATGCTAGAATTGCATTTAATGAAGGAATGTGGGTGGAAAAAGCTTGACTGCTTGCTGAAAATGGGTGCAGGGCAGCGTTGTTGCTATGGTAGGCACAAACATGAAGTTACCCTCTTGAGGGTCCATTTGTTGTGTGAACATTATGTCCTCATTGTACACCTTTTCCATTGTGTCTCTATCCATGGGGAGAATTATTCTTAGGAATATTTAAGTGAAGGGGTCCAGGGATTTAAGGTAAACTTGTATGACAACTACCTCTAGTGTGGTGTAAGGAGCTTCCAACTTTTGATGCATCTTGTGGAAACAATGATTGAACATGGCGATGGGATTCGTAGGATCTTTTCTTGTTGTTATGAGCTAATGATGTGTTGTAGAAGGGTCCACATACAACTTAAATTGATTAAGAAATTTCCTTTCAAATTTGATCCATGCAGAGATAGATCCCTGTGGTAGGTTCATGTACTAGTTGTATGCAAATTCCCCCAAAGTGTATAGGAATAGACGACATAAAACATCTTGGTGGACAATCTCTTTATGATTAAAAATTTATTTGAAGGCATGGATGTTCTCTTCTGCTATCCGCAATTCTCCATATATAGAATGCATGCAAAAATTATCCATATTTTTGGGTAATTCATGGAGCTTCCCAATGAAGTTTAGTGGTGAGATTTGTGCGTTAGTGAAGAAAGCTATTGGATGAGGTTGCTGCAAATTATGATTTTTCAAGTTTTGATTTTTTTTATGGCTGCAAGGATAGTCAGGACAATGAGGACTTAGTAGGATGGTGAGAGGAGTTCTCTTTTATATTCCCCTTGTCACTGTGAGCTCTACGGTGGTAGTTGGGTTCAAGGAACTTGCCTCTTTTCAGAGATGATCTCATTACTCACTCGAACTATTCTAGAGATAAAGATCTGATGTTATCCATCTTTTAAGTCTTTTGGCCCTCCTTCTAGTGCCACTTCTATTGAGGATTGTTTTTACATAAGTCAATTGCTAGGATCTCGAGATCCGATTTCCTCTCTTGAAAGAATAATAAAGTTATTCCCAAGGTTCTTCCGGGGTCGTGGTAAAACCTTCTTGGTAACTCAGTTGAAGATAAATGTGAATATTCATGAGGAGGCCTTTGCTGGTACTTTCAAGACATTAAACTGCAAAACAAATTTAGTGATCTTTCTTTTTTGTATTTTCTGATTTATCAATGAGTGTAATTGACTAATTATGCAAATTTTTGTTTTAAACTAAAGACAATTTTGATTTCTTTCAGATTTATGACAAAAATTTAAAGGAGTAGGGTAGAAAGAATAAAGTAAACTACTGAAAATGAAATACTAGCGAACATAAACCATGGTTGATCCTTCCTTGAAAATAGAATGATAGAAATATTTGGACTAGATATAAATCAGAGCATGTCACAATTATATACCCAACAGATGCAATCGTTTGGAGAGAAAATGTATTCACTTGTGCAAGATTTTCAAAATCTATCAAATTGTGAAGTCACCAAGATGTGCACACACACACACAAGATGGATTTATTGTTGAGCCCAAAAGATGATATTTCCCATAAATTCATCACAACAAGGTAGATAAAAAACAAGAAACTCCAATTAAAGAATCGCAGATTTGAGAAACAATAAAATAGTTCGCTCTTTGGAAAGAATAAATAAGTAGACACACATTCATCAATTTTGCATAGATAGAAAAAAATATCACACCATGAATGAAGCACCAATTGTAGATATTTATTGCATCAAGAATCTGACCTTATTAGATTTCTTTTAATTATAATTTATAGAGTTCTAATCTACAAACTCTGAATGCCAAAACTAGGGCATTAGAGACTAAAAATAATGAAAACAAACTAAAAGTAAAGCTTTGCTAAAAAAGTATATTGCTAAACTAATACTAAAATAGTTGCATGGATTTTTAATCCATTTACAATCAATTTTCCCATGAAAAAGGGATCAAACTCGCTAAGAAAGAAGAAAGAGAGGAGCTGGAGTTCCCTTGTTTGCAACTAGAGTCTTCTTCTTGATCTCTGATTTCTTCCTTGGAATCTTCATCTATGGTTCTCTTCGAGGTGGGAACTGATAGAGGTCCCTTAATCCATACAAAATGAACTCCAATTATGCATTCATTTGATCTGAATTTCTATTTTCATGCAAAAAAGTGATCTCGCTGGAAAGACCCAGAAACTTGAACCCCAACCTCTACACCAAAATTTTCCAAGTGTGAATTCGACTAAGTGTGAAAATAAAAATTGAGAGCCCCTAAATTTCAGCCTTTTAGAGACTAAAAGGCCAAAAAAATATCCCTTGGAAAAATTACTAAGTCTGGAAGAATTCCACTTCTCAAAATGGCTAAGTCTCGATTTGAGAAGTTAATTTGGGAACACCTCTGGATGAGCAGCTCGTAGCCTCCGCACTTTCTCCTATACTTCCTCAAAGTTTATTTCTTTCCTCTTCTCTTTGTTAATTCATCATTGTTTCTTCTCTCTAAAATGGTCAATTCAGAAGTGAAGAAATTGATCTCTTCTTCATGCTCAGACATCCTTTGCATGTCATCCTTTGAATAGAAAAGTTGGTGTAGGCCTTCTTTGGTGTTAACACCTGCCAAAATATCTTTGAATTTTTGTATCACCTCTTTGGCTTGGTGTAGCATTTGCCTCTCTTGATCTTGGTATAGATCTAATTCAATACTTGTGAAGAAGTTTTCTATTTTTTCTACCCATCCATAATTTCCTTATTCTTTTGCTGTATGCGGTCTAGGCACTTTTTGCAAACCTTAATTGTTTTTCCTATGCTCTTAACCCAGGTGCCAAAGTTGTCTATCTCTTTGCCTTCATATATCTTGACCAGAATTTGGAAGCGTTGCTTCTTGATTATCTTGAGGTTCTGGTGGTCAATTTTCCATTTGGTCAATTCAGAATCTAACCCCTCATCACTCTTTATCATGTTTAGAAATTTTGTGGTTTCCACCAGAATAAATCTGAAAGGGCTAAAACCTATTTTGATTATCCCTTCTCCAAACTATTTAGAATCATTCTTCCAATCAACACTTTCCTGAATGAAAGAGGGGCTCATACTTGCTGGAAATTATGGAGTGGATTTATTCTCTAGTATAATCTGTAATGAGGCCTCTGGGAAATTTTGGTAAATGGGACCCACCATCTTATGAATGAATTTATTTAGAGCCTCATTCTGCTCTGTTAGGGATTTGATGGTTTCCTCATCTTTGCTCATAAAATGAGAGCATGTTTGAGCCCTAAGGCTTCCAGGGTCTTACTTCCCACTCAGGTTGGTTCTCCTAGATCCACCTCTTCAAATTTATAATCCTCTGGGGTGAGTTGTGCTTGAGAGGTGCTAGTAGAAGGAAATACCACCTATGCCTTCTAGCGACCCGTGGTGTCTTGAGTGATGTAGGATATGGTCCTGACTGGTATATTAGCCCCTGCTTGATGGAAGGCCTGTCTTAAGAATGACATTTTTGTGCCTTCTCCTTCCTCTTCATCTATATAAGTTCTTTTCCATGGCTTAATATCTTTAGTAAACCAAGTAGGTTTACTAAATGTGGTAATCAACTCATATGAGGTGTTTTGGAGTACTAAAGCCAAGATTTGTGAATCCAGGGTCACCCCCTCCTCTTTATCCAACTCTTCTTTAGGTTTGCCCTCTTCCTTCCTTTCTTTCTTATTCATTTCTCCTTCATGTATCTCTCCCTCTCTCTTTCTTCTTCAACTGTAGCCGTGTGTTCACCTTTATCCTAGCCTTCATCCCTAGAGGAACTCATTGATATTTCTGCATTAAGGCCTGTCATGGCTTCTAGTGTGGTTTTGAAGGGAGATGGAGCTTCTGTGCTTACCAAAACTTGGGAAGTTAGGATAGAGGAAGGAAAAGGAACATATGATGGTGGAGTCAGCGTTTGCATTATAGGTGGTGGAGTAGAAGTAGAAGGAGGTGAAGTTGGCATGGGAGTTGGAAGAGAAGGTGGTGGAGTCAGAATGGGAGGTGGGAGAGAGGTTGGTGGAGTTGGAATTTGAGGTGGTGGAGCTGGTGTTGAACTCTCTCCTACACTTTTATCCCTTGCCATGCTCTAGGAAGCACTGACATCTTGAGTTTCCGCCCTTTGGCCAGTGCTAGAGTCCACTCCTATGATAGGAATGTTTAGTGTAGGGTTGGTGAATTGGGATGAAGGTAGAGTAAGGATCACTTGAGGATGGATGGGCACCTGTGATCCCATGTTAGTTCCTTCCATGGAGTCAGGTGTATCCTATCCCTGGTCTGTAAATCCCTCTAGGCCTTCAAAATTGGACACGAGGAACTCATCTGAGCCTAGGGTATCCAAAGGATTGTCATGCTCTTTCGGAGCCTTTACCTACTTCCTTGTGATTTCCTTTTTCCTTAGAGAGGCTACATGAGATATTGTCCTTTTTACCAAGGGTACATCTTCTAGTTCTTATTTCTCTTGTAAAGTTTCCAATCATGGAGAGGTAGAAGCTCTCTTTCTTTTATAAGTCTTCTTCCCTTATCCAGTGGTAGGGGTGATAGGTTGGAGGTGGAAGGGTCTTCCCCTTGGGTGGCCTATGATGATCCAATAGGAGGATCTATATGTCCTTTATCCTAGTTTTTGGGGCCTTGATCGTGGGATTAGAACCATATTCTACTGCATGTTCATGCGCATACACTGGTCTTGGCTTTTGAGGTGGGGCCTTCTTAAACAGGGGCACTATGGTCTTCTTTCCATGTTTTGTATCTTCCTTCTTGGGTGGATCCATTAGTGCCTTCATGGGAATGGGATTCATTGATAAATCCTGTCGATCAATACGTCATTCATTCTAACCACATGCCTTTCTCTGAATTCCATGCTATCATTTTTCTTCCTTATCTACCTCCGCATTCAAGATAGGCTGATAGTATATTTTATCAACATTATATATTGAATCCAGCACATTATATAAATCTTTGTCCCAAACCTTTGGGGGGATATTGACCACTAAGGTCTCTTATGCTAGTGTGAGGGACATCCTACACTAATCCCTAATTCTTACCTTGTGGTCATCCACACAATTCATCCAATGATCTTTAATGTGTGGCTCATGGATGTAGTACTTGCAAATGATATGGCTATATGTGTGGATGGGGTCGAATCGGGCCTGAATTTTTTTATATAATTAGAGTGAGCACTTGTCCCACCCAAAGGCCAATGAATTACAGATCTTCAAGTTTTTGAGAATGTAGGGGCCTATGAAAATTGGGAAGTCCTAGAAATGCTTCTTCTTATGCTTGATGTGTTCATGTGCGTCTGCAAGATGCCTAGCCATTTCTAGGATGATTACCCAATCAGATGGGTACCTAGGTAGCTTCTTGGGGTGCATGGTATATATCACAAGTCTGATGTATGTGAAGGTTCTAAACTATATGTAGTATGTACCTATGGCCCTTATTTTGGCAGCAGACTCTTTTGATAGTCTCTTCGCATAGTCACCCTCTATGGATCTGATGACTGCAAAGATAAATAGGCCATTCACTATTCTTTAGTCCATGCCATTTTTAGGAATATCTATTCTTCTTACTAGTTGTGGATAATCAATATGACTCTAGGAATTCAATATGACTCTAGGCATTGGTTCACCAAAGTTTCCACATTTTGTGAGACCCAAATAGTCTTCTCGTGCAACTAACATATACACTATCTATAAAGTCATAAAGAACTTTGGATTGTTCTTTACCACAGTTAGTTGCTCATCTAGTTTATCACTTAGGATGGTGGCCTAATAGAATCTCACCTTGCAGTTCCTTATCTTCTCTATCAATAGGATCATCTTATTCTTGAGTTGGATGGATTGAGGTAGTCCATACACTTGGCTTATCAAGGTGACTGTATCTTGGATGTCATCCCTTAAGTATCCCCTCCTGAGATCTATTTTTTCCAATTTGTTCTTTGGGAGAGGTTGCTAGAGGTATTCCCAATTTGCAATCTCATTGGCATCCTTAGCTTTGTTCTAAAACCATCTCAACCCCTTTTCTATATAGAAGTCATAGAATTTTTCCACTCCCTTCTGAAGATGGAAGACCTCTTCAATATTGTCTAGCCTTAGGTCAAGGAATATCTGTCCTTCTATATTCTTGACCACCCTTTCATCCGGTATGTAGTGGTTGGCCAATGTCATGATTAGCTAAGAGGACATGACCTCTACCAGGTGTGTTGCTGCATTGACTAGGCCTGATAAAACCAAGGAGGTCTAGTCTTCATTCCTTCCTGCTGGTTGAGCACACCTTACTAGGAACTAATCCTAGTCCACATTCCTGATGTCTGTATTGGTGATCTCTAAATGCTTATTCCTAATCTTTGAGGGAGGGTGATACCCTTTAAATAGGTAATTCATTAGTGATGATGTCTTCTTCTAAGGAATTCCTGCAATAAAAAATGAAAATAATCGATATCTTTATTCAAAAACTACTAAAGCAGGAAAGAAAACAAAATTAACTAAGAAAACCAGAAGTAGAGGGATCTTAAGTAGCCAGAAATGAAGTTTTATCTCTTTTAGAATTTTTGGACTTTCAGAAGCCAAAGACAAGGTCGGGGTATGTTTCAGTATTTTTAGAGGTCCAAAATGCTGAAAAGAGTGAAAGTGTGAACTGCACTTGGGTTAAAAACTGCTCTAGGAGGGGCTGTTTTCAGCCTTTCAGAGGCCAAAAACCTATGACTAGGTCACAAACCAAGGTTTGAACCTAGATCTAAACCTAGAATTGAAGCAAGAGTTGAAGCAACAACACCAAACAAGAATTTGACAAAGAATCACCCTACAGAATAGATTATTGGAAGTAGAAGCATGGGAGTTATGACAAGAAATAAGGTACATGAAGAATTATGTTTGATTTCTCAGATTGAACCTAAAAGTACTGATGAATCTTGTAAGGATGGTCATTGGATTTGTGCGATGAAGGAAGAATGAGATCATATTGAGAAGAATAACATATGGGAATTAGTTCCTATACCTAAAGACAAAAATGTTATAGGAACTAAATGGGTATTCAGAAACAAGATGAATGAACAAGAAGTTATAAGGACAAAGCAAGTCTAGTATGTAAAGGATATTCACAGCAAGGAGGTATTGAATATGAAGAAACATTTGCACCTGTTGCAAGAATTGAAGTAGTAAGAATGTTTTTGTGTTATGCAGCTTATAAGAAACTCAAATTATATCAGTTGGATTTGAAGTCAACATTTATGAATGGTGAATTGGAAGAAGAAGTTTACATAGAGAATCTTGATTGATTTCCCTTGACACATTAAGGTGATATGGTATGTAAGTTGAATAAAGAATTATATGGATTGAAGAAAGCACCCAGAACCTAGTATACAATGTTGGATAAGTATTTGGAAAAATTGGGATTTTCTAAAGGAGCTGCAAATAGTAACTTATATCTAAAATAAACAGAGAATGGTTTACTAATTGTTGTTATTTTTGTTGATGACATAATATTTGGAGGTGAAGATGAACCAAGTGATAAGTTTTCTGATGAAATGAAGACAAAATTTGAGATGAGTATGATTGGAGAAATGAAATTTTTCCTAGGTTTGCGAATTGCACAGAACGGTGATGGTATTTTCTTATCTCAAACTAAGTATCTGAAAGACTTATTGCAGAGATTTGGTATGGAAAATTATAAGCCTATTGGTACACCCATGGTAACTGGTTACAAGTTATCTAGCAAAGATGAAACACCTAAAGTTGAACAGAGAAAGTATAGATTCACTATTGGAGGATTACAATATTTGACTCATACAAGACCAGATATATCTAATGCAATTGGAATTGTTGCGAGCTTTCAAGTTGATCCTAAAGAATCACATTATGCAGCAGTGAAAAGGATATTCAGATATTTGAAAGGAATAATTGAATATGGATTGTGGTATGATAGATGAAATGATTTTACCCTATGTGCATATACAGATGTTGATTAGGGAGGCAATGTGGATGATAAAAAGAGTACAAGTGG
This sequence comes from Thuja plicata, assembly GCA_018584345.1. Lineage (NCBI taxonomy): Eukaryota > Viridiplantae > Streptophyta > Pinopsida > Cupressales > Cupressaceae > Thuja > Thuja plicata. Next base: position 115,147 of record MU227019.1, read on the forward strand.
AGGATCATTTTTTCTTGGAGGAAGATTGGTTTCATGGTTAAGAAAGAAACAAAAATATATCTCACAAAGCACAACAAAAGTAGAATATGTAGCAACAACAAATAATTGTAATCAGATAATGTGGGTGAAACAAATGTTGAAGGATATTGGAATTAAATTTAAGGAACCTATTATCATACACTATGATAACACAAGTATAGTAAGTATGTCAAAGAACCTAGTATTACATTCAAAGACAAATTATATAGAGATAAAGTATCATGTTATAAGAGAGAATTTGCAGAGAAAGAAGTCATACTTGAGTATATTAGTACAAAAGAGAAGATAGCAGATAATTTTACAAAGCCTTTACCTAAGGATACATTTGAGTATTTGAGAGGTATTCTTGGGGTTATGCCCCAGCCTACTTTTGAGAAGTGATGCAATGGTTATCAGTCTAGTGGTACAGAGCACTATATTCCTTCTGGACTAGTTTTTGATGCTTCCTCTATGGGGGAGTATCTATGTTTGAACTGAGTCATGGAGGACTCTTGCTAAGTGTATTAGGAATAAAATTCCACAAGACAAATGAGAAAGGGGGGGGGTGAATCAATTTTGATATATATTGTTAAACTTTAAACTTTATAAACCAAAACAACAATGCAAATGATAACATAGTAAATGCCAACACAATAACACAATACTTGTTGTTGAGGAAACCCTATTAAAGGTAAAACCCCGGTGGGAATCAACACCCAAAAATGCTATAATGAGAGTATAGTATCCCTGTTAAAAGACTTATCCCTTTTAGGAGCTTGTTACAAAATTACAATACATAGTCCCTGTTAAAGGACAAACCCTGTTAGGAGTCAAGACTAACAGTGGGCTCACTACCCAGGAACACTGCCTAAAGAAGGTTAAAGCCAAACTCAAGGATTAACAATCTGAACTAGTGTATATAGAGAATATACAATCCAGTGAACTATCTAATAGAAACTATCTTTGCTTGGTCATTTCCAATGAAGAATAACAATAACAAACTCTGCTCTACATCCAACAACCAAACAAGCCTCATAGCTTCCACACTTCTCTAAATTTTCAATCTATACCACATCTTTCCAAAAGAAAAGATCTCTCATATATACCCTTTTACAATAATTCATTAGGTTGGCCAATTAAGCTTTCCCTATATAAAAACAATTGATTAGGTCAGCCAATTAAGGCTTTCCAATATACAAATAATTATTTAACCCCTTGCTAAGATACACAAAGTACCTAAAATAAGTAAACAACAATTATTTGTATTCCAATATCTGTAATCCATGCTCACAATTCATAATACATGCTACATCTCTAAAGTCAGACACCAAATAGGTCTCCTCCAGAATACAGGCCACAATTGACATCACCAACATTCTCATGACAATCAATCAATACCCAATATTCCTCAATATGTCATCTGTCATGTAATAATCTCACATCACCTGAAATATATTTTCCTGTAAGATATACCCAAAACATAGAGATCTTCTCTGTCAAGTATCACAGTTACAGTCTAGAAGCGAGTCTTCACTAAAACAATTGTAACACTTCTGTCTGTCAAATAACCAGTCTATACTCTCCATAGAAACATATATTGACATCAGTGAAAAAACATGAATATTAATAGCATAAAAAATACCCAAATTTTATATCATCCAACAATCTCCCCCTTTGGCATTGATGGCAACATATGGGAAGATCCATCAACCCAAAAAGTACGCTCTCTCAATACAATATTATAAATATCCTCAATACAAATCTCCTCAAAATAATAGGGATTTTCACATAGAATCTTTCCCCCTTTGGCAGCAATGGAAAAGGGTGCCATAAATCATCTGTAATCTTCTATAATTTTTAGTTTTTTCAAATAGTCATGTATAAGAGCCAGGTGCAAGATCACCCAAATATGCTCCATAGTGTTCCTGCGATCACTCCTCCTAAGGAGTAGATCCATACATCAAGTCCAAAAAATGATATAGCTATGAAAGCCACTAGACTGATGCATGACTGCATCAATTACTTACTACTGGGAGGGGCTATCACCCCAAGCATGCTTATGAGGTATTCAAAAGCATCTTTTGGAAAAGGTTTTGTAAATATATATGCTATCTATTCCTTTGTGCTAATATACTCCAGTCTAATATCTTTCTCTACTACCTTCTCCCTTAAAAAATGATACTTAATAGAAATATGCTTAGTCTTTGAGTGCATTATAGGATTCTTCTACATATTCACTATGCTAGTGTTATCACAATGGATAACCACTGGCTCTTCAAAAATTATTCCAATGTCCTTTAGCATTTGTTTCATCCAGAAAAATTGTGTACAATTTATTGTAGAAAAAACATACTCTTATTCATCAGTAGACTGAGCAATGCAGCCCTGCTTCTTGCTCAACCAAGAAACTAGCCTTTTCCCAAGGAAAAATGCTCCACCACTTGTACTCTTTCTGTCATCCACATTACCTACCCAATTAGAATTAGTATAAGCCTGTAAAATAAAGTCATCTAATTTTTCATACCACAATCCATATTCTATTGTTCCTTTCAAATATCTGAATTTTTTTTTCACAAAAGCAAGGTGTGTCTCTTTAGGATCTGCTTGATATCTGGCCACAATTCCAACTGCATTGGAAATATCTGGTCTAGTGTGAGTTAGATACTGTAAACCACAAATCATTGATCTGTACTTTGTCTAAAAAACACTTCGAGTCTCATCATTACTAGTCAGTTTATATCCAGTCACCATGGGTGTCCCAACAGGTTTACAATCTTCCATTCCAAAAAATTTCAACATTTCCTTAAGATACTTGGTCTAAGATATAAAAATACCATTCTTATTATGATTAATTTGCAAGCCAAGAAAAAATTTCATCTCACCAATCATTGACATCTCAAATTCATTTTCCATTTCTTTAGAGAATTTCTTACTATTCTTATTATTGCCTCCAAAAATGATATCATCAACAAAAAATTCTATGATTAAGATTCCATCTTCATCAATTCTTAAATATAAATTACTGTCTGCATTACCTTCCCTGAAACCAAGACAAAGTAAGTACTTGTCCAGTCTTGCATACCATGCTCTTGGTGCTTGTTTCTGTCCATACAGTGCTTTCTTCAACATGCAAACCATGTCTTCATTATCTGTCAGAGGAAATCCATCAAGTTTCTCTATGTATACTTCTTCTTCCAAATATCCATTCAAGAATGCTGACTTCAAATCCATTTGATATACTGTAAAGTATTTATGCACAACATAAGCAAGAAATAATCTTGCAGCTTCTAATCTACCAACAAGAAAAAATGTTTCTTCAAAATCTATGCCTTCTTGTTGCGAATAGCCTTTACAAACCAGTCTAGCCTTGTCTCTTACCACTGTTCCTTCCTCATCCATCTTGTTTATGAAAACCCATTTAGTACCTATAACATTTTTGTTCTTAGGTCTTGGAACCAATTCCCAAGTATTTTTTTTCTTTATCTATTCAAGTTCTTCTTGCATAGCTTTAGTCCAAAATTCATCTCTACATGCTTCATCAGTAGTTTTCGGTTCAACTTGAGAAATCAAAAAAATTTCATCTCTAACTTTAGATCTAGTCATCATACCTTCATTTACATCACCAATTATTTGATCTTTAGGATGGTTCTTCTTTACATACCTTGGTGTCTTAGAAGTCTCAGTAAGCTCAATTAGTTCATCTTCAATCTCATTATCAACCATCAAAGGTTCCTCAGGTTCAACAGTGACCTCTTTTATCTCTGAAATCTGACCATAGTCATATATTCTTTCCTGAATCTAAAAATTTTCATCTATCATCACATTGGCAATTTCAATCAACTTCCTCAATCTCATATTGAAACATTTATATGATTTACTCTTAGTAGAATAACCAAGGAAAATATCTTCATCACTTCTAGTATCAAACTTCCCCATCTCATCATCTCTTTTGATGTAACATTTACTACCAAATATTCTGAAATTTTATAGTAGGTGCATGATCAAACCATAATTCATAAGGAGTTTTACTTGTACCTGTTAGCTCATTTTCTTGTATGAATCATTTAAAACAATAAAAAATGTTTAACCCTCTATTCCCAACTAAGATTCATACATGAATAAGGCTAATTAACGAGGACAAAGATCCTCCTGTACTTTGGGCTCCACATACCTAGGCGGGTGTACCTTTGACAGACTTACTGAATAATAGAGAATCTCACAGTGGATTAAGGATTTGCAATCCTTCTTCTTTTTATGCCAGCTTGGCCTAGGAAGGCTAACCTATTGATTCACTCTTCAAGGAATCATTAAGATGAATTGTATTCTTCAACACAATCAACTACACATATAAGTTCTTGACAACAGGAGGTAAAGGTTTTAATATTTAAATTGATGATAACAACCACATGTCTGCATATTGACTAGTGCCTAATCATGGGTAATAGAGTCATAACAGAGCATACACATATCAAGACAATTAATCGGAACACAATTGAACCCCAGATAGAGTGCCTTAAAAACTATCCTCTCATTCCTCACACCAATGTATCAAATCCTTGCACAAACCCTAATTCTCCACAATCACCTGCAAGATTTATACTCTCCTTGAAAATAACTCACAAACAAGAACATGATTACCTTGTAATTAGTATACTCAAAATGCCTTACAAATTGAACATACAAGAATTAATTGTAAATGCAAGAAGACACCATTGACATCAAAAATGGAGATTACATTGTATTTTTATTAATATGAACTCAATAACAGTACATTTTTTTAGACTCAAAAACCAATGGCCAAACCAATTTAGTAATCTGCCTTGCAGTCTTCTATTTACCATCCTTATTACAATATTACAATATGATACTTATATATAGCCCCAGTCATCTTGGAATCCTTTTGGAGAATAAGGATGCAACAAGCTATGGATGACTGGGCTACAAGACAAAATATAGTTCAAAGAAGAGACAAAACTTCTGGCTGAAGAGATAACAATATTTGCTATGAGCCATGTGATCATTTTTCTTGTGACCGCCTGAATGCTTGAAGTTGTTCCAAAGTAGTTGGGTCTTTATCACCTAGATCTTGCTCTCTAATTGGTGTAGAGGCCCCAAATATCTGATTTTCTCCATTCATTCAACCTCCTTGGTGTTAGCTGTCCCCTTCATGTTTGTTGTCTCACGCTACCGGGGTGACTACTCCATACTTGCTAACCCATGAGGTAAACACCTCATCACTTGGCCAATTGAAATTGATAACCTCATCCATTTGGCTATTGCACTCCTCCCAATCACTGTTATCCTTCTCAATCTCTTCTTCCCAAGATTCAAAAAATGCCTTGGCTTTGCTCAAAATATCTATAGTTAGCACAAACCATCCAGTATTTGCCAAAGTGACAATACTTTTTGTTCTGCTAGTTAGTGCTTCATTTAGCTGCCTCATCCATAGGGCTTCATTTTTTATGTTCCCATCCTGTTTGAACATATAGGGATACATGTCATATCTATCCTTTGAGAATTCCCTTTTCAGGGTTTTGATCCTCTTCATCACCATGTTCCTCTTGGTGTCTAATTTGACCATCAATTTAAGACACTTATGAGTGCTTGTCAAAATAATATCAATATCATTTTTCTCTTTAGAGAGGGAATTGAAATATTTTACATGGGATGCCCTCCTCTTCCATTTACTCACTATCGAATTCCATTGTCCCTTTTTAGCATCAAATTTGTTGATGATGCTTGCAATCTTATTCCCCAACAGATAGAGGTTAGAGAGGTTAACCTCACTAGCACATCTCTTGAGATTTGTAAATATTTGATCTCTGTGCTTTTGCCTTACCAGTTCTCTAGCCTCTTTGTATGCAAGGGATTCTTCTAGGTCTCTCTTACCCTCGTCTTCTAATATTGTTCTCTCACTGATTAGCCTGCTCTTCTCAGCTTCTAATTCTACCTTCTTGGCCTCAACAGCTTCTTGAATAGTAGGACTTAGAGGTGCAAAGGATGGGCGATATGTTATGAATGGACTCGAGGAGGAAGGTTGATATGGGTCCTGAGCAATTACCCTTTGGGGCACAAATTGGGTCTTTTTCTTACCCTCCAACTCTGCTATTTTATTGTCCTTCATTAAAGATTTAACCCTCTCCTGATTATAAGCTTTGAGCACAAACTCATACTTTTCATTTAGGCTAGCATATGCCTCCTTCTCTTTTTCTGACACTTTCATGCTTAGATTGGAAACTTGTACAACAAGGTCAACTGCTTCAACTCCTGAGGTGTCTGCAACCCTTTTCACAATCAGACTGCCTATGTCTTCGGCTTCATTATCTTCTTTATCTCTTCTTTTGTCCTTCTTTTTCAGCGACCAGATTGCTAATGCTGCATGGTCTTCACTAAATTTAGCACCAACTGATGTTCCAGCAGGGCTTATGGGTTTGGCTTGTTTTCTTATGGCATCAAAGCTTACAACATCAGCTAAATCCCATTGTGGTAATATGAGTACCCCTTGCCTTTTGACCATTTGTTTTCCCTCTTCAGGAGTAATTTTATCAAATTTCAGTATCAACTCTTGCTTAACTACTTTATCTATGTCCTCTTTGGCAGCATCGGGTTGGGCTTCTGTCATTTTTTGGCATTTTTCATTGTATTCATCAATATGGCATCTCCATAGAAACTAGATAAAAGCCCTAGCTTTGATGAAACTGTCATTAGACAAGAATTCATCACTTGCTTGCTTGGTCACAGGGTCTAACTCCTTGCCAACAAATTCAGCCACTGTGAGGTCAGATGATGTATGCTTGGGTTCTTTTGGCATCCCCTCTTGTAATTCATGAGTAGTAACTACTACTTCACCAACATTTCTCATCTTGAGCAACTGCTCAGCAATGGTATGGTCATCATACTGCATAGGGGATTGGGAGGGAGAATATAATTCACCTCCTTGTTCCTTTATTTCCACCTTTTGCCTCTTTGGAGAGGATACTTCTTGGACATCAGTTTCCATTGGCCTCTTTCCCTTATGCTGAATGGGCTGATCAATTCTGGGAGCAACAGTGGTATATCCCCTTCTCTTGTATACTAGAGAGTTTCCATGTGGAACTATTCTGCTCTATGGGAATTTGTTCATGATAGCAAGGGCCTTTTTAGGGTTGCTCTCAACTGCTCTCTTCCTTTTCTCATTCAGGGTTTGCATTATTCCCTCAAAAAGATTCATAAGTGAATCAATTTTATAAGACCATGGGAAAAAATCCTTTAGAGGATCATAGGTCTTG
>MU227019.1:152506-194821 GCA_018584345.1 Thuja plicata
TAGGTCCTCTCCTAGGGGTAAAGGCTTTAATGGGAATTTAATCCTCCTATGTAGGCCTCCTTAGAAGATTGTGCCCTAATTTCATATAAAAGGGAAGCTTCCTCTCTCATTTTCTCTAAGTCTTCTACGGGATACTAAGTTCTCTATTGAAGCCTATGCATCCTTGAGCAATTGAGAAACATCATCAAGCAAGTAATCAAGAAATATTTCAAGCAAGCATTCATCCATTCAAGTATCCATTTTAATGAAGGAGATCCATTGGAGGCAATTGAAGGATTGAAGCTACATAGTGCCCTTTTGGTGATCTCTCCATCCACCTTCTTCCAAGCCTATTCCAAATTCAAGAACCCATTCAAGACTTGGTGTTGGAGATCTAAAAGCAAGAGATTGAAGACATCTTACCTTTCTAAATTCCACATTTTGAAGCATACTTGTGGATTCAAGGATTCGAATCCGCCACAAGGGCTTTTTCAAGCAAGGTGAATTTATGCATTTACTTTGTCCATTTCTGCAATTTCAATTACATATATTTGAGGTTAATTCCAAAACCGGGGTTTGACCAAGGCAAACCCCTCCCCCACAACAAAAAATTCCATTTTTCTTGTAGGTAAAAGTATAGAACAATTGATTTGAGACCAGATCTGGATACCCTTTTCAGCTTTTTTTTGGACGGTGTGAACAGATTTTTTGTCGGACCTGTGCAGGTCAGGGTTGACATTATTGCGTCAGGGTTGACATTTGTGGTTCAAGGTCGATCTTTTTCATAAGACAACATCAGAACGGAAAAATATTTTTGGGTTTTGTTCATCTCTGTGTTCTAGTTTGGGATCAATTGTCAATTTTTCCAGACATAGTCTACAGACATTAGAAAATAACATTCTTTGATCTGCAGTATTTCAAGGTTAGTGCATTTCTCCTATTTCTTCAATTACTATCATATATCATTTCTATACTGTTGCCCCACTTTTGGTATTTATACCTCAAGACAAAAATGGATGTTTAATGTGTAGTAGTAGCCTTGGAAGTTTCAGGTGAGTCTGGAGTCTAAGTCTAGAAATCCCCTTAGGATAGAAGGCCTTTATCAGATTTCCCTAACTTGACTTATCCATCCTAAGCTGGGTGAATTCTGTGTCTGAAATCATGCTCTTATCGGGTAGGTTAATTTCCCAATCTGGTAAAGGCCACGGTTTGAAAGATCCTAACCTCAAAATCATATACAGATGAAATATTTTGTCTCATATCTTCAAGTTGTAGCATTGGCGGGAAATCAAATTTTAGCTTCTCCATGGTGGAAAACCACCCGTGGAGTGTGCTTTCCGTGATTGATAGACTTAAGAATATCAGAGGTAAATAAAGATGGAAAATGAGGAAGTTGAGAACAAGAAAGCTTTGAGCACTCATATCGAACCTATGGGAAACAAAAGAAATGATCAAGTGAAGAAAATTCATGGAATTAGCTCATAGGTGGAAAAGCGCAAAATGGCTTCTCCACTACTCCTATAGGCAGGTTTCGACTCACGAGATGCATTTTCCACCAAACTATCAAGGTGAAGAAATTTTGAAGAATAATCCATCCCATAAGAGATCCGGCATATAAAAAAATCCAATGGAATCAATATATATCATTTTGGCACCCCTATAGGCCAGAATTCTCCTTCGGTGGATTTTCAGACAGAGAGCACCACAAAAGTATTTCTCCGCCCAAAGGAGAAGCGGAAAAGTAATTTTCCGCCGCTTCAAGAAAGTTACCGTTATGGTTACTAAAGTGAAAATAGGTTTTCTAATGGCATGTAAAGCAAAGTAATTAATTCAAATAAATCCATTTTAATTTGTAACGGACTTGTTCATTAATGTAGAGGTCTTTTCATTCGTGTGGTGCAAGAAGTCGGCCGTTAAACGGTAAGAATTCAAAAAGTATAAAATCAGTTGGGGATTTTGAACTAGAACCACCATTGTTCACCAAATTGTTTGAATTCAAAGTAGCTAAGACCAGTTGCTCATTGTCTCTGTTTCCCGAAGAGAAATTTGAATCTCTAGGTCGAATCATACTCACATGGCTACTAGTTTTGTGTGATTCGATGAAATGAACGACATTATCTAAGAGTGGCACAAAATCTCAGATTCCTCATTGAATTTCTTCGACATACAAAACTTCTAGAAAAAATTGAAAGCAGAGCAGATGCACCCTATTATAGAGAAGCTTAAGGAGAGCGGGTTAGTTGAAGCCACCAATTTTCCTATAGCTATTCAAGCTCCCGAATTGGTCTGGGAATGTATAGCCCAATACAACCCAGACACCAAGCAAATTCTTCTACCTGACAACATGGTGCTCCTCTCTATTGATAGAGAGTCTATCCAGAATTTCCTCCATATTTTAGAGCAAGAGGAATACTCTAAAATGACTTATAGTCGGGCAGTCTCTGAATACTCAACAAAGAGACTGGTATGGAAGAGAGAGATTATGAAGTCATGGTTTAAAGAACCCAAGAGTGCCAAGGGAAAGTTTCCCAAAACATTATTTAACACATATCTGAAGCCAGAAATTGTAGATATCCTGGTATTGCTTCATAGGATTAGAGGTGAGAGTGAAGCTCTTAATTTTGTTGAACAACATTTCTTCCTGGTCTAGATAATCTATTCTCAACATCATTTCATTGACTAGGCCCTTATGGTGAATGAGAATCTCTCGGACGCCCTCAATAGGGCCAAGTTCTAGAATGAATTCTGCATGTCTTCAGTCCTCTTGTATATTTTAGCTACGATTCAAATCTCGCCTGGGCTTCCTAGGTTAGAGGAATTCCTAGATGATGTAAAAAGCTATGAGTTTTTCCCTTCTTTGCAACTACAAAATAGTTATGCTAATTATCTCATAGTTAATGACACCTTTACAATGAGATTGTGCAAGGAGCTATGTAAGGTTGTCCTTAAAGGAGATTTTCTCCTAAAGCCATGGCTTTTATAAGCCAATTTGGATGCTATTTTATTTAGTTTGGAGATTTCTCATATCTTCATCTTGCAGGTTTCAGTTAATTCCCTTTGAAGCTGCCCAGATGCCCTATTGACATGATCGTGTTGATCGAGGTAATGAGGCAAGAATTCCAAGTGAACTTGATCTATGCAGAGGAAAAGAAGAAAGGCTATGAGTTCTTGATGACCATCGGAGCTTAAAGTTGTGCATCCCAGTCAGAGGCGAAGAATGTTCTTAAAACATTCTTGAAGAAGTTCTCTCTAGAAACATATGTCATTCTAAGGCCGCAATATGATCCAGTTAATTATGATAGAGATGCCTTACAGATGAGTTGGTCCATTCACCATGTACTTGATATTGAGGACTATTGGGCCAATTGCAAAGATGACTTGGAGAGCAGAGAAAGATTCTATGCCTGGTTAACCATTGAACAGATCAAAAAGTTCAATGTTAACATTGTAGTAGAAGGGCTAAAAGATGATGGCAATCATCTGTACGATGACACATACTTAGAAAATATAAAGTCCACCCCTATCAGCTCAGAGCCTATGCTAGACCAAGCAGTAAGTGACCTACAGGCTCTGATGGGGGGGATTTACAAAAGAATATTTCAATGGGTTGAGTGGACTGCAGGCCAAAGGAAAAGGTCAGAAAGGAAGCCTCCCACTTAGCAAACTTTGGTGAAGGCAACTACTGGTGTTGCAACCACTTCATCAGAAACAATCTCTACAGTTGCAAAAGGATCAATTCAACTGTCGAGAGGAGGTGATGAACCTCCTAAGAAGACTTCTCTCCTAGAAAAGACCTATGGAGAGGGTCCTCTTCCAGACATTGGAGTCACTGAGGAAGTAGTCTCGATAGACCAAATCAAGTCTATAGCAGAGCTTGCTAAAGCTACAGAGGCTAAACAGCTAGCTAGTGCTATTGCTATGGATACTTCAGCCAGGACCTTGACCCAAGAAACTCCAAAGAGGGCATCCACTATCATAGTTGAAGTAGGAGACAATAGCCCTAGTACTTCTACTATAGAATCGGATAAGAGGGGTGGGGAGAAACAAGAGGTTTCTCAAGTTGTAAAATTAATCTCCTCCTCACCCACTTTGGTGAATCCATTTGCTTCCCACCCTAAAGTTACTTCCCCACTCATAAGGAAGTTGTTCATCAAAAAGTTGGTCTCTGCCAACAAATTTACCATCGTAGAGTCATGGATAGAAAACACCCTAGAGCACAAAAGGAAGAGAGTGGGAGAAGCAATTCCCAGCAAAGACAGTCTATCGTGGGCCTTTCAGCCCAAGGCTACCACAAGAAAGTAGAAGAGTGTGAAGACAATGTCTACTCTGGGTCATGATCCTGAGACAGGGCATTTCACCATGGAAGTAGCCAAGCCCACTAAAGAGGGTAGACTCGAAGATCTGGCGGCCTTTGACTTTCAATTGCAGTCATTTGACATGGGATTGGATCGACATGATACCAAGGTGGACTGGTGGAAATCCACTAATGTAGTGATAGAGGAAGAGCTTGAAGATCTCAAGACTTCCAAAATTCAGCTTAAGGTGGAAGTGGCCCAGCTAACTGACTTCATCAAATAGCTCCTCACTCCTATTGCGAGTGCTCCCAGTACCCAAACTTCCTTCGATCCCAGTGCTACTGAGAACCAAGCCATTATGGCTAAGTTGCAAGAGGATCGATATTATGGGCAGATTGGTAAAATTTGGATCAAGAGGCTTGAGTCAGAAGGCCTAGCGATCATTGAATAGTTAGGTAACGCTCTTCTAAGGCTAGAAATAGAGAAGAGAAACATTGAGAAGAATTTACAGACTCTCACTGTGGAAAGAGTAAGATGCCAAGAATGCATAGTCATGTTGCATGTGGCAGTAAAGATGAAGACTAAGGAGGCCCTAAAATCTAAGATCCTATAGAAGGGTGATGAGCCCTTGATCGAATGGCTCCAAAGTCTGGAGTTTAAAATTGAGATGATCATTCAGGCCAAGACCGGACTACAACAAATAGATGTTAAAGTGCAAGAGGAACAAAGTAAAGATTTTAAACTCCTCTTAGGACTTCATGCAGAATAAAAAACCAGTAGTCAAGGCAAAGCAATAGTTTGAGTAGTCAACATGTAGAAGTCATTCATAGATTATCTACAGAATTTAGCAGAGCAGTCTTCGACTCATCTAGACAAGGTGCCAGAGCTCCAATAATTGAGTGGATGCATCTTTAGATCTATGGAGGAACTGAAAGATTGGACAAAAGAAATCAAGAATCTAGCCAAAGAACATTCTAGATGGCTCGTCTGTTACACCAATGTCCATGTCAATAGACATGAAGAACTCATCCAAGTCATCACTGTTGTAATCGCCTATAGGGCCAAAGTAGATAAGGGGAAGCAAATTGAATCTTAGATATTTTCCCCCTTATGCTATTTTTGTTAAGTTTTGTAACGGATAAACCTTTGGTTATCATTTCTGGTTGTGTAAGTTGAACCATTTCGGTTACCCCTTTTTGTAATGCTCCAATCTGGAACTCTATATGTATTATTCTTAAAATCAATACAAAGGTCGGATAAATTTTGGTGTGAAGAATAGCATTCTTGCTGAGTCAATTGTGTATGTCTGAATGCCATTTCTTTAACTGTTCCATTGCATTTCATTTATCTTTTTGTTGAATTCAAACATCTCTTTTGAGTTAGATTCATAATCTATATTTGAACCAGAATTATGTATTATGATTTGATATGGCTAACTAAGGGGAAAATCAGTTGCTATTCTAAGTTTTGGGAATGTTCTTACGATATAGATCGACTCAATATCGTTACTTTGTTAACCTTCAGTCTTGCATCTATATTTTTAGTAATTGTCCATGGATCACCATTTTTGGGAGTTAATCTGATTGATAAGATCTCAGAATTGGCTAGATTTAGAATTGTATTTACTTCACCTGAGCTATTTTCTGTCTAGACTTAGCTTGGTTTACCTCTCTAGCTCTTGGGTTAAGAGCATACCCCTGTTAGATTAGGAAAGATTAGAATTCATTGAATATTATTCATAGAAGGGAGCTATACCTTCTAATTCAGAGGGAAAATAGGTTTTCAAGTAACTATTTCCCAACTGTTGTATTCAATTGTTCTTAAACATTTTTGGGTATTTTAGAGTTACATTCAAAAGAATAATCTGTTTACCAACAAATTTTTGGCGACTCTACTGGGGAAACAAACAGTCATTATATGAGAAGCATACAATAAGGAAAGATAATGCTTCCCCATGAAAATATAATCCCTATGCTCCAATCTAATCTTGGATTCCAAGATGATCAAGAGGATCTCATTTCCTCATTAAATACTTTTGTCTAGAGATACAGAAGAAGCACTGAACACTATAGAAACACCAGTCAAGTGCTTGAACTGGAAGAAGCTAGAGAAAAAGCACTTGAGAGAGCCATACAGAGAAGAAATCTAAGAAGGGTAGAGTGTGAAGTTAGGCCACTACACTAGGAAAAAATTTGGAGCCTAAAAGATTTCTCAAAAGTACCAGGAAAGAAGGTAGCATAGACCCAGTCTTTGAGAGGCTTGCAGATATTAATTTTGCTCTTTTAGAAGTACCCTGTCAGGGAAACAAAACTGTAAGGAGCCAAAGCAAACCTTCCTCACCTCCTGAACAAACCACCTAGTTATCCACCACCTTTGAAGTGTTGACATTGCATGGAGTAGTTTCCCCTCCCATTGTCAATCTAACACCCTACTTACCCCAAGTAGCTATGTCAATCCCTTGGGCCGCTGCAGTCGGACCCCTGCAACTAGCAGCATATAATCCTCTCCCTACAAACTCTAGAAAGAACTTTCCCAAATTTTTTGGAGATAGGAAAGTATCTACAGATGAGCATATTGCCACATTCTTCACTTCAGTTAACATTCTAGCAGTTTGAGAAGAAGATGTGGCCGTCAGACTATTTGTTGAGAGTCTCGTCGAAGGTGCCGCTGATTGGTTTCATCATTTACCTGATTCTTCTATTACCAATTGGGCTACTATGAGAGCCACCTTCAAAAGAAGGTTTAATACTATTGAAGATGAACATGCTCTGTTGACTCAATTGACTTCTATCAAGAAAGAGCCGTTGATCAGCATGAGAGATTTTATAGCTAAATTTAACAAGCTAGTAAATCGTATCCCAGCGGCTGACAGGCCTACGGCGGGAAATTTGAAAACTTTATTCATAAGTGCTATGCCATATGATATCAATTATGATTTAAGGAGAATGAACCTTGCAAATTTGGATGCCACACAGAGAACTATTGTAGAACTTGAGGACCACATGATTTCATCCAAGAAATGGAAAAGAGAGATACAGTCTAGAGCCAGTAGTAGCAATACTACATCATCCGATGAGATGATCCAAAAATTGTCTAATGAATTCACTGCCTTCAAGAGACAACTTCCTAGATTCAATAATCCCTACCTGTGAAACTTTCAGGAGCAACCTGGAAGATATAACAATGGGAGAAATGCAGAAGGAAAAATGTTACAGTTAACTACTCCACCATAGAGGCTAGCTATAGAAGCTCCTCCTAAAAGAGGAAACATGTGTGCCTTCCACTTAACCATGGGTCATGACAGGGAAAGCTGCCCTGATGTAGCTCATGCTTGGAAAATGCATCAGACCAATGAGTGGAATTATGGAGTGTCTGGAGCTAAACCAGATTCATACTCACATGGCGACTCTAAAAACTTATATTTAGAGTACGAATCAGATTCAGAGCAAGAAGCAACATGTTATGCCACCATAGATGGGAGCTCTTATATGGTCCTGACCCAGAGTCAAAAGGATAAAGGCCCTGGTTCACCACTACCTAAAAATAACGAGGCATCTACTTCCAATTCAAAGGAGCCCAATCAAGGTTTGAGGATTCCACAACTAGGTAAAGAACAAAACTCTTTTGACATTATTCAATTCTGTAGAGATTCCAGAATTTAGATTTCTCCCATAGACTATCTTAAGTCTAATCCTGTTGAGCTGCAAAAGCTAGTAGATTATTGTAAAGGAAGAAGCTGAGAGTTAAATCAAAACATCATGACTACTATAGAGAATGAATCTTTATTTGCAGACCCAGTTGAACAAAGGGAGTCATCCATTTTAGCCACCTTCCTAGGCCAAAAGCCTGACCCATTCTATGTGTCTTTAGATATTAATGGCTGCAGGTTGAGAAATTGTATAATAGACTCTGGAGCCTCGGACAATGTAATTCCATCAACTGTGGCCAACGCTTTAGGAATTACTCTCACTAAAGCTCATGGTAGGTGTTACTCCATGGATTCCAAGCAAGTACCCCTGGTTGGCCAAATTAAGGATGCTCAGGTGGCTTTAGCAGCACATCCTGAAAAGAAGATGTTGCTAATGATCCTTTTTTCTAATATACCTGCTAGCTACAGGTTGTTGTTAAGCAGGAGTTTTTATAGAGACCTTGGAGGAGAGATAAAGCTGGATTGGTCCCAAGCCTTAATCCCGGTAGGTAATAAAAAGATTAATATGGTTCCTTAAGAAAAGGCTAAGTTTACAATGTTGAAATCTGATGACCCTAAAGATCAAATCTTGTATCAAGAATTGGATTTTGGCAATTATATGTTGTTCACCGATGAACATGAGAAAGAAACAAAAACTACTGAAGAGGAAAAGAAATTTTCCACCGAAGAAATACCACCAGAGATATGGAATCTTGAATGCATTTTCAGGGTCTGGTGCAGGTGTGGTCTTGATATCACTAGACAAAGTATGTGAGCCCTTGGCTTACAAATTAGAGTTCGGGAACACCAACAACATTTCCGAGTATGAAGCCCTTCTGTTAGGGATTATCGTTGCAAAAGAAAAAGGTGTGAAAATTCTGAGAGCTCATGGGGATGCTGAGCTAATTGTATGACAAGTCAAGAATCAGTACTCTATAAAGAACCACAATTTGAAGAACTATAGAAACAGAGTATGGGACAAAATAGAAACATTGAATTCTTTTTTTATTGAATCTATGCCAAGAGAGTTGAATTCCAAATCGGACTCTTTAGCTGTCTCAGTTTCATTACTACTTCCCCATCCAGAATTTAAAGTTAAAAAATACCAAGTGGAGGTTATATATCAACCATCTGTGCCCGATAACATGGAAGATGGGAAAGTTTTTGAAGATGACAAGAATCTCCTTCTCTTTCTAGAGAGCGGTGGTGACTTCCATAAAGATGTTAGTGGCAACCGTAAAGGAAACTGCCAAGACAAGCTGAAGAAAGATAAGTTGGATGTTATTCAATTACAAGGTAATATTAGTCTACCCCATCTGGTCACTCTTGAAAATCTCTTCAATAGACATGACATGTTTGTGAAGAAGAAAAAAATTGAAAGAGGGCCTACCACTGGTGAATATGAAGGAATGAATATTGGAACTGAAAAAGACCCCAAGATGATCAATATCGAGAAGTGTTGTACTGAAGAAGAAAGGAATGAGGCCAAGAAGCTTTTTCTAGAATACTCAGATGTTTTTTCCTGGAGCTATGAAGATTTGAAAAGTTTTATGAATGGGAAATTCAAACACCAGATTCCTTTAAAATCTAAGGCTACTCCATTCAGGCAGAAGTAAAGGAACTACAACCCCAAAGTTGTCGATGCCATATTCAAGGAATTGATAAAATGCTCAAAGCAAAGATCATATATCCCATCCACCACTCTACTTGGGTTGCAAATATAGTTCCTGTGAGGAAGAAGAATAGAGAAATAAGGATTTGTGTTGACTTCATAAATCTAAATCAATCTTCTTTGAAGGACAACTACACCCTTCCCAACATGGATCATCTCTTGCAGATCATGGCTGGAGACAAAATGATGTCTATGTTAGACGACTTCTCAAGGTATAATCAGATAGAAGTTGAGAAAGTGGATCAGCATAAAATGACTTTCACTACTTTGTGGGGACCTTCGCATATCACAGGATGCCATTCGGATTGATCAATGCCGGAGCTACTTTTCAGAGAGGTATGGATCTTTATTTTAGTGATATGAAGAACAAAATCATTGGTATGTATCTGGATGATCTTACCGTGTTCTCTAAAAAGAGAGTAGATCATATAAATGATCTAAGAAGAGTATTGCAAAGGTACCAGGAGGACGGGATTTCATTGAATCCCAAGAAATCAGTGTTTTACGTAACTGAAGGAAAAATATTGGGTCATATTGTCTCCCAAGAAGGTATAAGGATCAATCAGAAAAGGGTGAGAGCTATTCAGCAACTAAGTTTACCAATAAATAAAATGGGAGTGAAGTCCTTTTTCGGTCAAGTAAGCTTCCTTAGGAGATTTGTCCCTGATTTCTCCAAAATTACTAAACACATTGTTGATATGATGAAGGGGAATGTGAATTTCAAATGGAATGACCCTGGTAAACAAGCTTTCAAAAACATCAAGAATGCCATAGCTAACACCCCAGTGCTATGTCACCCAGATTATAAGAAAGATTATGGAATTTACTGTTATTCTTCTGAACATACTCTGTCAGCCATTTTAATGTAAGAGAACGAAGAGGGAATTCAAGCCCCCATCACTTTTATGAGTACACCTCTAAAGAACCATGAGATGAGATATTCTCAGATTGAAAAGCACGCTTTTGTGGTGGTAAAGGCTCTTAAGAATTTTAGGTTTTATATTCTACATTCCCACTCTCTTATGTATGTTCCTGATGTCGCAGTGAAGAGTGTTTTGACTCAACAAGATGTGGGGTGTAACAATCAAGGAGCATGGGTAGCTAAAACCCAAGAATATGACATAGAGATCAAGCCCACCAATTTGGTAAGAGGGAATTCCTTGTGCAAGGAAATGGCGGAAAATAAAGCAGACAAAGACCCAAAAGCTACACAGTTGGTTTTGGCGGTAAGTATGCAAGACTCGTGGTTTGAAAACATTGTGTATTTCTTGAACTATGGTGAATGTCCTAAAGGATTAACTTCAAAGCAAAGGAGAGACCTAAAACTAAAGGCTTCTAAATATGTAATCTGGGAGGATAGACTATATAAAATATCTATAGATGGAACATTCCTCCGATGTGTCAACAAACAACAGCAAGAGAAGTTGTTAAAGGTTTTTCATGATGAAGCCTACAGAGGAAACTTCTCATCAGTCACTATATTCAAGATTTTGAGACAGTGTTATTACCAGTTGGGAATGTTTAAAGATGCATACCAGTGGGTGGAAAGATGCAAAAAATGCAAGATGTTTACCGGGAAGCCACGGTTAGCAGTATTACCCCTCAGACCAGTGATAATTGAAGGGCCATTCCAGCAGTGGGGACTTGATTTTATCGGTTCTATAAGCCTTGCATCTAGTGCAGGTCATACTTACATAATTACTGCAACTGACTACTTCACGAAATGGGTGGAAGCCAAGGCAACCAAAAGGACTACTTCAGAGGTAGTATGTGAGTTTATCAAAGAAAATATTTTGGTAAGATTTGGGGTGCCTATTAAGTTGGTTATGGATAATGCCACATACTTTTCTTCTCAAGAAATTACTAAATTTTGTTTTGAGCATGGAAACATGATCAGCTATTCTTCTGATTACTTCCCCCAAGGGAACGACCAAGCAGAATCTAGCAACAAAAATTTGGTAAACATCATGAAAAAGGTTGTGGCAGAAAACCAAAGAAGTTGGCATAAAAAGATCTATGAAGCCCTCTAGGAAGATAGAGTGACCCCCAAAAGAGCCATTGGCATATCTCCTTTTGAACTCATCTACGGGGCAGAATCTAGTCTCCCCTTGCCATTGGAATTAGCAACTTGCAAACTGAGGACAGTAGTGGAAGATGGCATATATGAAGATGGTCTAGAGAAGAGGATCATGTACTTGAACAAATTGGAAGAAGAAAGGGAGAAAATGGTTGATCACATCACACGTCATCAGATGCATGTGAAGAACCTATTTGATAAAAAGAGTAGGCCCAAAAATTTTATGGAAGGAGAAATGGTACTATTGTGGGACAAGCGTAGGGCACCCAAAGGCATGCACAGGAAATTCAAAACACTGTGGAAAGGACCTTTCAAAATCCATCATGCGTTTGATAAAAATTCTTTCAAATTGACTTATCCAGATGGCGAGGCACTACCCCTGATGTATAATGGTTAGGATTTGAAGCTCTATCAGATCTAAATTGAAAGCAAGTAACCCCTATATTGTACAATAGTTATGTTTAGTTCCTATTTTTGTGTCCTAGTTAGGTTTCCTTTCTATTTTCCTTTCTGCGTCTTGCTTTAGTTTTATTGTGAGCCATCTTTTGTCGAGCTTTGTGAAACCAGAGTTTTGAGTTCCTTGCTTGGACATGTGAATGCCCAAGTCCCCAGATAGAGCTAGCTATTGCCCCACTTTTGTTCTTTATACCTCAAGACAAATATGGATGTTTAATGTGTAGTAGTAGTCTTGGAAGTTTTAGGTGAGTCCAGAGTCTAAGTCTAGAAATCCCCTTAGGATAGAAGGCCTTTATCAGATTTCCCTAACTTGACTTCTCTATCCTAAGCCAGGTGAATTCTGTGTCTAAAATCATGTTCTTATCAGGTAGGTTAAGTTCCCAATCCGGTAAAGGCTGTGGTTTGAAAGATCCTAACCTCAAAATCACATACAGATGAAATATTTTGTCTCATATCTTCAGGTTGTAGCATTGGCGGGAAATCAAATTTTAGCTTCTCCATGGTGGAAAACCACCTGTGGAGTGCACTTTCCGTGATTGATAGACTTAAGAATATTAGAGGTAAATAAAGATGGAAAATGAGGAAGTTGGGAACAAGAAAGCTTTGAACACTCATATCGAACCTATGGGAAACAAAAGAAATGATCAAGTGAAGAAAATTCATGGAATTAGCTCATAGGTGGAAAAGTGGAAAATGGCTTCTCCCCTGCTCCTACAAGTGGGTTTCGACTCGCGAGATGTGTTTTCCACCAAACTATCAAGGTGAAGAAATTTTGAAGAATAATCCATCTCATAAGAGATCTGGCATATAAAAAAAAGCCAATGGAATCAATATATATCATTTTGGCACCCCTATAGGCCAGAATTCTCCTTCGGAAGATTTTCAGACAGAGAGAACCACAAAAGTATTTCTCCGCCCAAAGGAGAAGCGAAAAATTAATTTTTTTCCACTTCAAGAAAGTTACTGTTACGGTTACTAAAGTGAAAAGAGGTTTTCTAATGGCATGTAAATCAAAGTAATTAATTCAACTAAAGTCATTTTACTTTGTAACGGACTTGTTCATTAATGTAGAGGTCTTTTCATTCATGTGGCATGGGAATTCGGCCATTAAACGGTAAGAATTAAAAAAGTATAAAATCAATTGGGGATTTTGAACTGGAACCACCATTGTTCACCAAATTGTTTGAATTTGAAGTGGCTAAGACTAGTTTCTCATTTTCTTTGTCTCACGAAGAGAAATTCGAATCTCTAGGTTGAATCATAGTCACATGGCTTCTAGATTTGTGGGATTCGACGGAATGAATGACATTATCTCAGAGTGGCACAAAATCTCAGATTCCTCACTGAAGTTATTCGACATACAGAACTTCCAAAATAGATTGAGAGTGGAGCAGATGCACCCTATTATAGAGAAGCTTAAGGAGAGTGGGTTAGTTGAAGCCGTCGGTTTTCTTGTAGTTGTTCAAGCTCCTGAATTGGTCAGGGAAAGTATAGCCTGATACAATCAAGACACCAAGAAAATTCTTCTACCTAACAACATGGTGCTCCTCTCTATTGATAGAGAGTCTGTCCAGAATTCGCTCCGTATTCCAGAGCAAGCAGAATACTCTGAAATGACTTATAGTCAGGCGGTCTCTGAATACTCAGTGAAGAGACTAGTATGGAAGAGAGAGACTATGAAGTCATGGTTTAAAGAACCCAAGAGCGCTAAGGGAAAGTTGCCCAAAAAATTATTTGGCACAAATTTGAAGCCAAAAATCATGGATATCTTGGTATTGCTTCATAGGATTAGAGGTGAGAGAAAAGCTCTTAATTTTGTTGAACAACATTTCTTCCTGGTCTAGATAATCTATTTTCAGCATCATTTCATTGACTAGGCCCTTATGGTGAATGATAATCTCTCAGACACCCCCAATAGGGCCAAGTTATAGAATGAATTCTACATGTCTTCGGTCCTCTTATATATTTTAGCTACGATTCAAATCTGGCTTGGGCTTCCTAGGTTAGAGGAATTCCCAGATGATGTAAAAAGATATGAGTTTTTCCGTTATTTGCAACTACAAAATAGTTATGCTGATTATCTCATAGTTAATGATGCCTTTACAATGAGACTATGGAGGGAGATACAAGGTTGTCCAAAAAGGAGATTTTCTCCTGAAGCCATGGCTTTTATAAGCCAATTTGGATGCTATTTTATTCAGTTTGGAGATTTATCATATCTTCATCTTGTAGGTTTCAATGAATTCCCTTTGAAGCTGCCCAGATACCCTACTGACATGATCGTACTAATCAAGGTAATGAGGGAAGAACTCAAGGTGAACCTAATCTATGCAGAGGCAAAGAAGAAAGGCTACGAGTTCTTGATGACCATCGGAGCTTACAGTTGTGCATCCCAGTCGGAGGCAAAGAATGTTCTTAAAAAATTCTTGAAGAAGTTCTCTCTGGAAACATATGACATTCTAAGGCCGCAATATGATCTAGTTAATTATGCTAGAGATGCCTTACAGATGAGTTGGGCCATTCACCATGTACTTGATATTGAGGACTATTGGGCCAATTGCAAAGATGACTTGGAGAGCAGAGAAAGATTCTATGCCCAGTTAACCATTGAACAAATCAAAAAGTTCAATGTTAACATTGTAGTAGAAGGGCTAGAAGATGATGGAAATCATCTGTATGATGACACATACTTAGAAAAGATAAATTCTACCCCTATCAGCTCATAGCCTATGCTAGACCAAGTAGTAAGTGACCTGCAGGCTCTGATGGGGGGGAATTTACAAAAGAACAGTTCAATGGGTTGAGGGGATTACAGGCTGAACGAAGAGGTTAGAAAGGAAGCCTCCCACTCAGAAAACTCTGGCGAAGGCAACTACTGGTGTTGCAACCACTTCATCAGAAACAATCTCTACAATTGCAAAAGGATCAATTCAACCATCGGGAGGAGGTGATGAACCTCCTGAGAAGACTTCTCTCCTAGAAAATACCTGTGGAGAGGGTCCTCTTCTGGATATTGGAGTCACTGAGGAAGTGGTCCCAATAGACCAAATCAAGTCTGCAACCGAGCTTTCTAAAGATATAGAGTCTGAACAGCCGGCTAGTGCTATTGATGTGAATACTTAGCTGGGACCTTGACCCAAGAAACTCCAAAGAGGGCATCCCCTATCATAGTTGAAGTAGGAGAGGATAGCCCTA
Source organism: Thuja plicata (assembly GCA_018584345.1). NCBI lineage: Eukaryota > Viridiplantae > Streptophyta > Pinopsida > Cupressales > Cupressaceae > Thuja > Thuja plicata. The sequence goes on from MU227019.1 coordinate 167,869, forward strand.
GTACTTCAGCTACAAAATTGTATAAGAGGGGTGGGGAGAAACAAGAGGTTGCTCAAGTTGTAAAATTAATCTCCTCCTCACCCACTTTGGTGAATCCATTCGCTTCCCACCCTAAAGTTACTCCCCCACTCATAAGGAAGTTGTTCATCAAAGAATTGTTCTCTGCCAACAAAGTTACCAATGCAGAGTCATGGATATCAAACACCCTAGAGTGCAAAAGAAAGAGAGTGGGAGAAGCAATTCCCAGCAAAGACACTCTATCGCGGGCCTTTCAACCCAAGGCTACCATAAGAAAGAAAAAGAGTGTGAAGACAATGTCTACTCTGGGTCATGATCCTGACATAGGGCATTTCACCATGGAAGTAGCCAAGCCCACTAAAGAGGGCAGACTCGAAGATCTGGCAGCCTTGGACTTTCAGTTGCATTTATTCAACATGGGATTGGCTCGACATGATACCAAGGTGGACCAGTGGAAATCCACTAATGTAGTGATAGAGGAAGAGATTGAAGATCTCAAGACTTCCAAAATTCAGCTTAAGGTGGAAGTGGCCCAGCTAACTGACTTCATCAGATAGCTCCTCACTCCTATTGCGAGTGCTCCCAGTACCCAAACTTCCTTCGATCCTAGTGCTGCTAAGAACCAAGCCATTCTGGCTAAGTTGCAAGAGGATTGACATTATGGGTAGATTGGTAAAAGGTGGATCAAAGGGCTCAAGTCAGAAGGCCTAGCAATCATTGAACAGTTACGTAACGCTCTTCTAAGGCTAGAAATAGAGAAGAGAAACATTGAGAAGAATTTACAGAATCTCACTGCGAAAAGAGTAAGATGCCAAGAATGCATAGTAATGTTGCATGTGGCAGTAAAGATGAAGACTAAGGAGGCCCTAAAAGCTAAGATCCTATAGAAGGGTGATGAGCCCTTGATCGAATGGCTCCAAAGTCTGGAATTCAAAATCGAGATGATCATTCAGGCCGAGACCAAACTACAACAAATAGATGTTAAAGTGCAAGAGGAACAAAGTAAATATTTTAAACTCCTCTTAGCACTTCATGTGGAATTGCAAACCAGTGGTCAAGGAAAAGCAATAGTTGGAGTAGTCAACATGCAGAAGTCATTCACAGATTATCTGCACAATTTAGCAGAGCAGTCTTCAACTTGTCTAGACAAGGTGCCAGAGCTCCAGCAATTGAGTGGATGCATCTTTAGAGCTATGGAGGAACTGAAAGATTGGACAAAAGCAATCAAGACTCTAGCCAAAGAACATTCCAGATGGCTCGTCTGTTACACCAATGTCCACGTCAACAGACATGAAGAAATCACCCAAGTCATCACTACTGTAATCACCTATAGGGATAAAGTAGATAAGGGGAAGGAAACTGAATCTTAGATATTTTCCCCCTTATGCTATTTTTGTTAAGTTTTGTAATGGATAAACCTTTTGTTATCATTTCTAGTTTGGGAAGTTGAACCATTTCAGTTACCCCTTTTTGTAACGGTCCAATCTAGAACTCTATATGTATTATTCCCAAAATCAATCTGATGTTATGTTGAGTTATTTGTTTCTTTCTTTCTTTTTCATGTGATTTTGAATTGATGTGCTAACCCACTAATGTTTTCATATTTCAGATTGCTCCCAACAGATTGAAGAATTCCTCATACACATTCTGGCACGCCCGGTGGGACCCACATCCCTAAAATTTCTAACTTCTTATCTTTATTTATTTCAAATTTTGCTAAGAACTCTGATCAGCATCTGCATTTCACACAGAGGTGTTAGTGCAAACACCGGTTCTCACTGAACTACCATTCGGCATCTGCACTAAACCAGTGTCTGCGACCTGAACTGTCATTTACGCCTGGCATTGTTAATTTCAGACTTTCCAAACTTAACTTTTCAATTTTTGAGATTCACTATCTTTTCCACTACTTTTAATGTTTTAGCATTCTATTTTTTATCAGAGATCCACTTTTGTAAGGTGTTGTAATGCTAGAAAATTCATTAAAATGAACAAATCTTGATGGTTACTTAAAAACACACTAGCTTTTTAATATTTGGAAAGTTTGAAATGGCTAAATTTGATCTGATTAAAGACTAGAAAGAAAAAAATTAACTTTGTTTGTTGTCTCTTGCTATCTTTTTGGGCTTACAGGTAAAACGACGTCTGCGTAAATGTTGGTTCATGAATAGGCGTCTGCGATTCACAAACTGGCATTTGTGCATAACCGGCGTCTGCGCTCTACAAATCGACATCTCTGACTGGTATAGCCGCTTTTTGGTTTTCTGTATTTTTAGCCTATTTTTTGCATTCTATAACTCCTTAGGCTAAAATAGGAATCAGCATATGCACCGTGAATCAGTGTCTATGCTCTGTCAAATTGTTTGTATCATTTTCTAACAATTGTTAAGTGATTCTTGTGTGTTCAACGCTTGTCAAAGGCCAAACTCAAAATTACTAATCAGTTATTTTGCAGCACCGCTTGTCAAAGACACAATCTTAAGACTACTCATGTTTGTATTGCAGGTTGCCTCAGATCTACATCGACCAAATGATCATGTCTGTGTTAATATTTCTTAGGCACATAGATTAATTAGTCATATTTCTTTATCTAATCTAAGGCAAGTGTTAGGGGATTATGCTCTCTTCCCTTTTGGGAGGATCAAAAACCTAGACACACTTTCCTTGTGTTAAATAATTAAATATTTTTGGGAAAGAAAAAACTTGTCATGCGTGCTTGTAGAGAAAATGATACTAGATAGGAGAGTATGCTCTTTTTCCCTTGTGGGAAAATCAGAAATCCAGACTCCTTTTTGTCGCCAATCCAAGTTACTTTGAATCCTTTAGATGGGCCTGTCGGTTGAGGAAAAAATCTCCCGGGAACAACCCATGTGAGAACGAGGTGTAAGCCACACCACTCTAACTCACATTAATCAAATTTACTCCTTGGGGTTAAAGCCTTAGGATTTGGTTGGCATTTGAGCTTATACTCGACTCTTGTCTAACTTAAGTGCGGCCTTGCGGTCTCAATCATGTTTACATGAGCACTTTTGTCAAGACGCTCTATGGGGCTATACGCCTGAATCATGCTTGCATGAACATAGAGGATACAATTGAACAAAGAACCATACTAAACACTCTAGGCTTAGAAGCTACCCAAAACACCCCTGAAAGGTGATAATGCTTGTGCAAGGAAGATAGTAACTTCCCTAAGATCACTTGTACATTTATGCCACCTTGAGCATTTGGAACCAGATAATACAGCGTCATGAGTGGAGCCATTGTGTGCTTGGTGATAGTCATATTTTGATTAGCTCTTGTGTGTGTGTGCCTAAGCTTACAATCAAGTATTTTCATGCTATGCCAATTCCTTAGGTAGATTTTGTGCTTAAAGTGCTTGAAAAACATTTGCAAATCTGAAACACAATAGAATATCCAACATTCAAATTTGTCACGTGCTTCTATCCTTCAAGGTTTCTTTGTCCCTTGTCAGATTTTTTTTAGACACATGCTTGTTATTTTCCGGTTTGACTATGTTGAAATTAATTCTTGCCATGGAACAAATCTATTAAAAATCAGAACAAGATCAAACTTTTGCCAGATTATCAAGACAACATCCTTTTGCAAAGAATTCAGTCTTTTATGAGATATGTCCTAAAACCTCCAACTATTCATCCAAAATCATATCTATTTATAGAACATGACCGATTCCAAGACACATAAGAAGGTGAAGATTATGTTACCACCCATGCAAAGAGAACAGAAAAACACAACCTGAGAAGCTACCAAATACCAACACATCATTGATTCCATCAAACAAGAGATTCATAAATGAGAAGAATTCGACAAAGTGATCTACAACAACAACGTTTCTCATTTCATGGGAAAATACCGTCTAAACTCTACTTTTGTTGGATTTGAATAATATGACTAGTCAGTTTACCACAACAAATGAAAGTTCCTCCTCTTCTTAAGCTCACTTAGCTTACATTTTAGGATCTTCCTTAGGTTTTCATCCTTAGGAATGCATCACACACTCATCCTAGCATGATCTTGCATTAATCAAATCAATCCTAATCAGCCTAGCATAATCCAAATCATCATCCAAAGCATCCTTGATCACACCCCTCACTTGGTATTGCATACCCTTTTGAGTTGCTAAAAACCTACATGTTAATCAAACCCCATCCATGAATGTCCTTAAACTAAGCATTGTTTAGGATAATCCCCTTTGTCTTTTGCAACCTCATCACCTTGATCAAAAGGTTGGTTCACATTAACAAAGAATCTTGTTCACTGAAGACCACAAGTCTGTCTTAGGTAGACAATCATATCCACTTGATCCTACACTAGGGAAAGCAACCCTTAATCCGTGCATACATCAAGTCATCCTTAATCTATAGAAATGCATCCATCATCTTAAACACATCCTAGTCCTAGTATCATCATCCTTAGTTTCCTAGGTGCATCCTTGCATACTTCTTGCATCTCATATTCCTTTTAGGGTAGTCATTTCATGCCACCTATCACACGAGCCACTAAGAAGAGGAAGAACATGGATCCTAATCTTGTTGCTAGCTCATCTAATCCTATGACTGACAACACCAATGCCATGGTTACTTATGTGCCTCAGTCTATGATCAAATTGAGCATATCTGGGTGGAAACTAATGAAACTCCCACTCTAAATACCGTGGAAACATTTATCAACCATCCAGCGCATGTCCACATGGTAAACACCATGAGTGGATGCAACAACACTCAGGTACTCTTCGACATACAACAACAAGGACTTCAACTCCCACCTTGGATTATACCTGCACTTGTCACACGACCTATGGCACTTCTAGGGGAACATCTTCATCCCACTAGAAATGAAGTTTTTGATCCACTACAATGAGCCTTACAAGTGGGAACTCTTATCGCGCAAGTATTCCATCCCTCCATTCCACTGTCCATCATGCACACAACACCCTCATCTACCTCGAGAGCCCTGCCTCTTGATGCCACATCTATAGAACAAACAATACCCCCTATCACTATGTAGGCACCTCCACAAGCCACAGTCACTCCTCTTTCACAAGCAATCCCAACATTTGTTGCAAACTTTCCATCACCACCAGTCAGCACACAGCAAACCACCATTCCACCTATTCCCACTCAACCCAGTCAAAGTGTAATAACCAGTTCATAGCATCAAAGCACCCAAGTCTCAATGCCTATTCTTCCTTTCTTCACCACAGGCATGCCACCTACCAACACATATAACCAACCCTTATTTCCACAAGGGTCCACTTTTCCCTCTCCACCAGCAATGCAATCACAATGAATGCCAGCATTTCTACCTCAAACGTTGTTTAACACAAATCCCCCCATACCGCAACCATCCACGAACCCCTTCGTCATACCCCAAATTCCCATTCCACCTATCCAACAGCAAAAACAACAACCTATCCAACAACAACAGCAACCTATTCAACAAAAACAATCCTTTCAGCAACCCTCCCAGCAACAACAACCACAACAGCAAGCACCAACCCATTCACATCTCAAGCACAACAACAACAAATCAACCCCTTCGCAACTACACAGCCCACCATCCAAACCACACAGCAGCCGCAACCACAAGCGTAGGGGGAAAATCTCCTCATGGCACAACCACTGCAATAGTTTGTTAATCCTTTCATCCAACCCATACAACAACAACAAACTCATTCCACCAACACAACTATCAAGGTCCTATGAATCAGACAAATGCTATATCAGTCCCGCAAGGACAATAAAGACCTTGCACTTCAAATCCACCACAATGCACATTTACCCCTTTGGGTGAACCCATAGATGTTATCTTTCATAAACTAGTCCAAGCTAACCAAGTCGTGTATCCCAAAACATAATCATTTGATGACTCAACTCCTAAGCCAGCTTGGTATAAAGACAATGAGTACTATGAATACCACCATGTTAAGGGACACACCACCCTCAAATGCATGAAGCTCAAGCGCTATATTCAGGATCTCATTGACCGCAAGGAGATCAAAGTGGACTCTCCTGCCCAGTCATCGCCAAACACAGGCCTTAAAATTTATCAAAATGCATTCCCTAAACACACTTTCCCTATAGGCCCAGGAAATCCTACCCAGCCCTCTGATCAGGGGAAGGGTAAATAGGAATAAAATGCTGACAAAAAAGATTATACCAATGCATATATCAACTACGATAATCTCATTGGCTACATATCCCAAGTCTAGTCCTCCGTCAATGTCATCCATGTCAAGGGTGCTGATAACCAATGCACAATCACCACTCGTAGAGGTAGGATAATAGATGTAGGTGCTGGTCCTGCTCCATCTACTGGGACCCAATACAAAATTTTGGAACACCTAGGGAATACTCCAGCCCAAATTTCCATCCTAGATCTTCTCCGCATATCACCCACTTATCAAGAGATCCTCAATAAAGCGTTGCAAGAATCTCATGTTCCCAGTGACATCAACCTCACTGAATTCCAAAACCTTGTCTGAAACCTGTCTACATCTTGTGGGGTCTCCTTTAAACCAACAGATGTACCCTCAAAAGAAACTGATCATAATCTCCCATTCTATATTGCTATCATGGTTAAAGATTTTGCCATCAAACAGGTCATGATAGATAATGGATCGTCCCTAAATCTATGCACTCTAAAATTCATAAAATAGTTGGGTTGCATTGAAGCTGATATAACAAATGATGTCATCACAATCAAGGCATATGACAATTTGGAGCGTACTTCTAAAGGCACTATATCATTGCCTATTCAAGTGGGTCTAGTTATTCAGGATACATTATGTCATGTTGTTGATCTTGACCTTCCCTTCAATATCATCATTGGAAACCCATGGATTCATTCTATGCAAGATGTCCCATCCACCTACCATCAATGCATCAAATTCCCATATAACGGTACTGAGATCACCATCCGCGTAGATCCCAAGCCCTTCACATACTGCAATGCATTGGAAACATCCTTTCCACATTCCAATCACTGTCCCAAGATCGATATTGGCACCTCTATCGCTAGTTCATCTCGAACCCATTCAGACTCAGAAACAATCCTCTCCTCCACCTTATCCATGGTCAAGATCAACAACAAAGGTTGTGGTGAGTACACTTTATCTGATGCCTTTGCAGTTGGAGCACTGCCAATTGATCCTCACACTCAGGGCCGCCAACCTAATCTAAGCAAGATAGAATCAAAGACAACCAAGGCATTACAATTTGGTCCTACCACTTTTATATCAAAAGGTACTTTGACTGGAAAATAAATGACACCAAACATCAACCAATGGCTATATAAAGATCCACCACCCAAGGACATAAATCGCCTCAATTACTTCAAAGATAAGTACCCCGCAATGCACAAACTGGTGACAGAAAAATGGAACTACCAAGGAGGTGGCCTTGGTTATGAGGAGAAAGGAATGAAGGATCCTATTATACCTACCTGACTAGAAAAGCACCTGGGCCTTGGCATGGGCTCTGACATGAATGGGGGCACCAACAAAAACATCTTTGCTTCTTGTCCGTCCCTGGACGAAATCGCTGACATCGAAGATATCCTGGAAGAGAAAGTTGTGAGAGCCTATGATGATGTTTTTGATGATGAAACCTTCCTAGGAAATGCTGTCCTACAACAACTTTCCATCCTCTTCATTGACCTTCCCCTTTGCCATCCTAAACTCATAGACTGGGACCAACCAAGTGTCATACACATTGACGAGTTCCAAAGTGAGGACGCACTCCTAAGCTTCATGGGAGCAATTGAGAAAAGCAATGACTGGGGGAAAGACTCAGCATATGTCTACAAACTAGACCCAAAGGCATACTTTGGGGAAGAGGAGAAATTTAGACGCAAAAATGAAACAAAAAACAAAAATAAAAAAGATAAAAATCGATCCCCTAGAGAAAACCCCTCTGGGGCGCTATCTGATCATAAAATAGTAAAAACAAAGGGTGTATCCCCTGGTAAAAACCTCTTTGAGGTGCCAGAGGATGAAGATTCTCCTCTTCCTTTAATTTGTAATTACAGGCCTGAATAGTCATCAATTCTCATTGAAGAAGTAAAACCTGTCAACCTGGGTACCAAAGAAAATCCTGCCATCACATACATAGCACCATCTCTGACCGAAGCAGAATAAAGTGATCTTGTCACTTTATTAAAGGAATTCATCAACAAGTTCACATGGTCTTACTCCCACATGCCGAGATTAGACCCCAACTTAGTGGTTCACCATCTAGCAGTGGACCCAAACATCAAACCTATCAAACAAAAGCTCAGAAAGATGCACCCTAAAGTGGCACTACTTGTCAAAGCGGAGTTAGAAAAGTTACTCCAAGCCAAGATCATCCACCCAATTGACTATTCTGATTGGATTTCTAACATGGTGCCCATCTCTAAGCCTAATAAATCAATCAGGATATGTATAGATTTCATAGATCTCAATAAGGCATGTCCAAAGGACAATTTCCCATTGCCAAACATAGACATGATAGTGGATCTCACAGTAGGACATGAGATGTTGTCACTCATGGATGGCTTTTCCAGATATAATCAGATATGCATTGCAGAACAAGATCGGCATAAAATAGCATTCACAACCCCTTGGGGAACCTTCTTTTATAACATGATTCCTTTTGGCTTAAAGAATGTTGGGGCAACCTATCAAAGAGCCATGACTATCATTTTTCATGACAAGATTCACAAAATTCTTGAAGACTATGTGGATGATATCTTTGCAAAATTAGTAAAAAGGGAAGATCACCTAGATGTTCTAGAATGCGTCTTTAACAGAATTGGACACTACTGCTTAATTCTCAACCCTAAGAAATGTGTCTTTGGAGTCACATCAGGCAAACTGTTGGGTTTTATTGTATCCAGACGAGGCATAGAAATTGATTCAAAGAAAGTACAAACTATCATAGAGATGCCTCCACCAAATACACTCTAACAACTACACAGCCTCCAAGGAAAGCTACAATCTGTGCACTATTTCATCTCTCAACTAGTAGACAAGTGCCAACCATTCACTCATCTCCTGCGAAAAGACAACAAATTCAAGTGGGATCCTCAGTGTCAGAAGAGTTTTGACAAAATCAAAGAATACTTGGCTAATCCACCCACCTTGGTACCACATGTACCTAGTCAACCACTCATCCTATACATTTTTTCTACTACAACAACACTGGGGGCATTCCTTGCTCAATTGAATGATGAAGGTAAAGAAAGACCTATTTACTATATTAGTCAAACCTTCGTAGGTTATGAGCTCAATTACTCTCCTATGGAAAAAGCATGTCTGGCAGTGGTCTTCACCACTCAAAAACTTCACCACTATATGCTTAGTCATACAACCAAGCTCATTTCAAAGGTGGATCATCTCAAGTACCTACTCTCCAGGACTAAACTAACAAGTCGAATGGAAAAATGGGTTATGTTGCTAAGCGAGTGTTATATTCAATATGTCGACAGAAAAGCCATTAAAGGGAAAGTCATTGCTGATCAGCTAGTAGAAGCGCCATTGGTAGATGTATATCCTTTGGTCACAAAATATCTAGATGAGCATTTATGCATGATAGAAGAACAACCAACATGGAAACTCTACTTTGATGGGTCCTACACAACTCATGGCGCAGGGGCAGGAATACTTTTTGTCATGCCTCAAGGTGACTACATCCCCATGTCATTCAAATTGGGATTTTCCTGCACAAACAACATTACAGAATATAAAGCACTAATTACAGGACTATGCATGGCCATAGAATGAAACATCATAGATATACATGTCTTTGGCGACTCCCAACTCATCATCAAACAAGTCCTAGATGAGTATCAAACCAAAGATGACAAATTGATGCCATATAAACTTATGGTTGACAAGCTGAAAGAACACTTCCTCCATTTGCAGATAACACAGGTACCACGCTTGCAGAATAAGGCTGCTGATGCAATGGCCACAATTGGTACTCTCCTAGAGATTCCTCATGAGTCTATGCAATATAAATTCTTAGTCGAGCAACTACATGCTCTCGCTTATGAGAATGATGAATCGACTCACGTATGTGTCTTGGTTGGTCCCCATTCCCCATGGTACCATGATATCCAAGCTTACCTACAAAATGGTATCATATCCCTTCATCTCACTACAACCCAATGCCAAAATTTTATCCGTAGAGCTTCCCGATACACCCTCGTAGCCAATACCCTTTATTGTTGAGGCTATCACAATGTGCTCTCTAGATGTTTAGATGAAAACGAAGCCGCCCAGGCTTTACAAGAGCTACATGCTGGAATTTTTGGTGCCCACACGAGTGGCATGGTCCTAGCCAAGCAACTTCTACACACAGGGTACTATTGGCCTACAATNAATGTGCTCTCTAGATGTTTAGATGAAAACGAAGCCGCCCAGGCTTTACAAGAGCTACATGCTGGAATTTGTGGTGCCCACACGAGTGGCATGGTCCTAGCCAAGCAACTTCTACACACAGGGTACTATTGGCCTACAATGGAACATGATGCTTGTGAGTTCATCAAGAAGCGTCTACATTGCCAACAACATGCTAATTTTATCCATGCTCCTACTCAGGACCTTAGACCTATTGCACCTCCTTGGCCCTTCTCTTGTTGGGGTTTTGACCTCATTGGTAAGATTACTCCCCTCTCTTTTGAAGGCCACAAATACATAATCACAACAATGAAGTACTTTACAAAGTGGGTTGAAGCAATTCCGGTCACCCACACTACTGGTGTCAAGATATCTAAATTCATCCTCTATCACATTGTTTTTTTCTTCGGCATACCCTCCACCATCTTCATAGATCACGGTACACCATTTGAAAATCAACATGTTAGTGATCTCTGTGCTCGCCTCCATATCTATCACCATTTCTCCAGTCCATATTTCCTGCAAGGTAACGGCCAAGCTAAGGTAACTAATAAAACCATCCTCAAAATCCTCAAGAAAGTTGTTAATGATAGTGATCATGACTAGCATCTCTAGATCAACCCCGCCCTATGGGCATATCGCACTTCCTACCATACTCCCACTGGCACTACTCCATACTCCCTAGTCTATAGTGCTAAAGTAGTCTTACCAATTGAGGTTGAACTACCCTCCCTCTGAGTATCACTAAGTGGCCTGATTGATGATGAATATTACCGAGTGGCACGACTGACACAGCTTGATCTACTAGATGAAAAGTGCCAGTAAGATTATGATCACTTGATTGTTTACCAGAATAGACTCAAGTGGAACTATAACAAGAAATTCCACCCACACCAGTTCCAGGTAGGGGGCCTTGTGCTAAAGGAAAATCAGAAAGTGGGTACTGATCACGAAAAGAGAGGCAAGTTTGAAGTCACTAGCAAGGCCCATATGTTGTCACTACATGCTTCAGTTTTGGGGAATATCAACTCTCCACTCTTGAAGGAGAACCATTCAATGATCCTATCAACATCATTCATCTCATACGCTTCTATGCCTGATGGCTGGTTGTTCATTCTAGTTATCTGAGAAAATCCATAAAAAGTATAAAAAAGTCCTGAAAAAAGCACAAAAACAATATAAATAGTCTTGAAAAAATCTCTAAAAAGTAGAAAAATGAAGCTGAAAAAATGGTTGTCCCAGTGAAAACCTGGTAAATAGGCACTTGGGCAATATAAAAAAAATCAAAAAGATCCAAAGAAATCAAAAATAAAATTAAAGAGAAAACTTTCATCCAATGGTGAAAACCTTGCAATTAGGCACCTTGGACAAGTATGCATGATGAAAACCTGGAAATAGGCATCACAAATAATGGACCATTCCATTATCTATCAAAATCTCATTTCCTTCCATCACCAACACCACATCTTTACTAATCTCCGCATTTCCTATATTCCTTGGGTGTTCACATATCATACGCACTAGTCTGCAGTGATCTTCCTATCTTGTATCCCAAGGCTTTGTACACATACTCTTGTATATTATTTTCCATACGTTGTACTATCCCAAACCCTGAGCTTCATTCCTATATATTTCTTGTGTCTTGAGTTTTTCCTAATCCTACGTTGGTTTTACAGTTTGCTTGTAGTGCGCATTTGACCAATCAACTTGGTGAGTCCCATCTTTTTGGAAATGAGTCTATTGAGGATGTGTCTTTCCTCTTGTCAACTTAAATCTAGATCCTCGCCATCTTTGGGTTCTCGTAGAATGTATCTTTCCTCTTGAACTAATCAATTAGCACACTCAACTATCACGCACATCAAGACAAATAACATGATCCAATCAATTCTCAGCAGCAACCTTTGTACATAATCATTGTAACTAATCACTTGTAATTAATTGCTCAGTTTGATCCTTGTATATTTGTGACATGTTCGATCTTCTCGCCATCACATTAACATCCCGAGTCATCATCCTGCTAACATTCCCTGCCTGGTCCTCCATAGTCCACCTTTTTGGTTTATCAGTTGATTGTGACACACCAAAAATATGAGTCCTATTGCACCCATTGCATCCATCACATTTGTTGCGTTTAGTATCCTTATTATATCTATCATTAAGATTAAGTTGCATTATTGATCATTTTAGATTCATTATTCATTATTTTAGATTCATTAGATTCATTAAATTCATCATTAGATTGCATTAGATCCATCATTCAGCTCACATTGATCATCATGTTAAATCCATCATTAAATTGCATTAATCATCAAGTCAATCATTTACTTGCATAGTTAGTATCATTTTAGAACTTTGCATTATTAATCCATCATTTAGATTCATCTTGTATCACTTAGATTCATAGTTAATTCACTTAGGTTTATTTCTTGCATAATTAATTCATTTGGACTCATTTTAATCTTGCATAGTTAATCCACTTAGGTTTATTTCATATCTTGCATAGTTAATTCATTTAGCCTCATTGTAATCTTTCATAATTAATCCACTTAGGTTCATTCCATATCTTGCATAATTCATTTAGATTCATAGTTTATTCATTTAAATTCATTTCATGTCTTGCATAGTCAATTGATTTGGATCCATTTTTAATCTCACATTATTAAAAAATCATTTAAATACATCCATATACACATTCATAAAACATCAGCATATACATTTGCATACATCATAAAATCACATCACATCCTGCATCCACACACGTCAGTACATCGTATATATTGCATCAACCACCCTGCATAAGTCATACATCATATATACATAATCATGAAACCATCCTATATACATAAGAGGTCATCCATATACATCACATCCTGTAAGCACCAAATGGAAGTCATCATATAGGCATAGAGATCAAAGCATCATATAGATCACAACATATAGATCGTACATCATAAGCATCATAAGAGTCCTCAATCATATATGTATATATCAACGTCCATAAAATACAATGTCTATCAATAAAATACATCACATACACCTCGGTGCCAATATATATGCAAACCTGTGTGTCATCTGATCCTCTAGCAAATCATACTGGTGGCTGTAATGATCCACCTCCCTGCCCTGGTGGTGGACATGGTGGCATCCCCACCGATCCCTGCGACTCCAAAGTCCGCACTATGCTCTAAGAATGAGACCTCTCTGAGTAATCTCATCTTTGTCCCTCGGGAACTAGCTAATGATACAATGCTCAGTAGTGGGAAGCCTCTATGCCTGCCCTATTCACATCTCTATGAGCTGCGAATGCCTTAGCCACAACCTACCTAACTCCACCTACGATGGCTACCTCTCTGGAAATATCTTACTCAGCCCTATACATCTCAGCCCGTTGTTGTGCTGCATCCCTCTCAGAGGTCAATGCATGAATCTTCTCTATAGCCTGCTCCAGCTACAAGGTCAGAGTATCTAACTGGTCTATCAATGTACCTATCTCAATACGTAGCTCTGTGGCATCTTGTGTTAAGTCAACCATAGAAATCTTGCTTGAGTCCACCCTACCCTATAAAGTGTCAAGTGCACCCTCAACCCTATCCACCTATGCTGTCTCTGCAGTCATTAGCCCCTATATCCAGGAAATCTCTATGTGTAGGCTCATGTCTGACACCACCGCCATGTCCAGTAATCCCCGCAGTCTTGCACACTCCATCTGAAGACTGCCTTGCTCACCAATGACAGTGTCGTGAGTCTCTTGTGCTACATATCCTGCAAGAGGCCCCTATGGCACTTGTACCTATGGTGGCACTGGTGGTGCCTGTACCTATACCTGTGGCTGCACTTGTACCTATCTTGGTGGGGGCCCCTGTAGCCCCTAATCCTACCCATCCCTTGGTGGTGGCCCCTAATCTGGCCCTGTCCCTGCCTGTGCTTCTATACGAGGTCTCACCCGTCTTTGTGGTCTCCTCCTCTGACCTGCTTCTAAGGTCTCTGGTGCATCCCTAATATCCATCCCATCGTCTACATCCATGTCCCTTATCAACTACTCATGAGAAGCCACCTGATTTGGGTCTGTTAGTCTTAATGGTTATGTGCAGCCCACCATGCTGCGTACTCTGGGGTCATCCTTGCATCTGTAATGTCTGGCTATGCAACAAATTCAAGCCGCACTACATCTCTCTAGGATGCCCATACTGTAAGAGCATTTGTATACCTGCCCCAGGTACCTACCTCCCTGGTGACATGAGGATGTAAGGCATCCTCTGCCACCACCCTCTACTATAGACCAAACTGTCGTATCAACCTCAAGGGTCTATACCTCTCTATCTATTGGATAGTCCTCCCTAGTAGAAAACAATCTATTTGAACATATGATAGGTATAGAAAGTCCTCAAAACCATCCCCCACTCCTATCACCCAGTCCATCATCCCCCATGACTTGCATAGTCAGTATGGGGTCTAGCAAAAAACCTGTACCTCATCTAAGAGTCACCTCCAATATCCAGTCTGGCTAACGGAGGTGTATCTCATGGAAATCCTATATTTGTAGGCATAGTTCTCTCTAGGTTGTCGCGCCTCTTGAACCCTCATAGGCCAGAACACTGCAATGTGCTGCCAAGACCAAACTAACATCAAGGTCACACCTGTACCCATGTTGCGTGCCCCGCAGTACACAGCCATGTGTAGGTCATGGTACAACAATCTGAGGACAATGTACCCCCAGCAATACGAAGTCCCCTCCTCTAGCATCTCTACTAGTACTCGTGACCATCCCATGCCAAAGCCATGTCCCGCCAAGTCTGCTAACATACGCCCACCAATCAATCCTGCCAGATATAGGGCTATCCATTGTAACCTCCTGTTGACCGTTGGCTGCCAGGAAATCCAGGTCTTGTATGTAGGGATCCATCTCATCGATCTCCTAAAGGTGATCTCCATGAAATGGTCACTATCCTCCAACCAGTACCAAGGAATCGCCCCTTGGATGGGTATCCAAAGGATCTGCTAGACGTCCTCCAAAGTGATAGTCGCCTCTCGAGTAGGCAAGTGAAAGGTGGTGGTGTCACTGTACCACCGCTTGATCAACGCGGTCATCATCCCATTATGCACCTGTGGCCTAGGCCAATGGGGCACATAGTCCAACCCAACCATAGCTAATAACCCCCAATCATCCTCTATGAGCTGCGGCTCCAACTCCATGGTCAACGGCCAATGCTCTCGTGATCCCAATGGTGGGAACTACTCCTGCAAAATTTCAAAAATCCACCATGTCAGTCACCTTTTCTTCTAGTCCTAGTCTAAACCTTCCCAAAGTGGGGCATCTTGTCCTTAGGTCTTATGCCAACCCATCCCCGGCCCCCGCTGGGTCCCTCCCTTTTTTGTGCAAATGCTAATTTAGTCAGAAATGTTGGTTCATACACCGGTGTCTCTGATGTCCTTTCAGCAGACTACCGTCTTCATAGACGAGGGTCCAGGTCTGGCATTTTTGCAAATGTCAGTCTGACACTGAAATCTTCGGATATGCCTGTTCGGGGATCGGCGTCTGTAAAGACATCGATCTGAGGATCGGCGTCTGCGTAGACACTGGTTCAAGAACAAGCATCTCCAAAGATGTCAGTCTGGCTTGGTGTCTGCGCAGACGCCGATTCAAGAATCAGCGTCTACGGTCTACAATCATTAATACCTCTATTAATTACCCCTAACCCGCCCCAAAGCATTAAATAATTTCAATCATAATAAATGTGAGGTCTCAGATAGCCCACTTGCTAGTACCGGTCGCTCAACAGGCCTCGCATGTGTGTGCACGCACTCTCCCAACTGCCCCTTCATCCTCTTGTCAGCCATCTTTTCACTCCAGAGCTCAGATTTCACTATTCACTATTCACAAATGACCTTAAACCCCCCGCCCCTATTATAGCCCCTATTTTCCCTAAAAAATTTCCCCGCCCGTTTTCCTCCCCCCGTGTATATTTTTGTATAAATCATCCTGTTGTACAACTTGAATATGCATAAAATCCCAAAAACATTTAAAAATCGCAAAAAATCCAAAAAATTCAAAAAAATCCAAAAATTCCAAAAACATCAAATATTCTCAAAAATCATGCAATAAACACTTCATTCTTTCTGCATTGTTCCAGATCTTAGTTTTCAACGATGTTTCGACTCATGCGACTGTAATCACATTTTTCACCAAATCAATTTTGTGACCGATCGTCCTTGCTTCCCATCCTGTTCATAGCTTTTGCCAGCGAATATCTCTTTTATCAAATCAAATCCAATCTCTGCCCATTAGGATACATCCTTCCGGCATTGGCTTATCAAATCCTTCATCACATCAATCCTATTCACGGCAAGACCTTTGGACCGAATGACTTCTTGGTCACGAGGCCTTCTTTATTGATTTTATCTTGTTGTGTTTGTTTAAACCTACTCACCACTACCTAAATCTACTATATCTTGGTGTCTTGTGACTAGTCCTTACTGATACATGCATCTTTTACAATGTGCTTTAGTTCGATCATCTCGTCTACGCAAAGGAATCTTGTCATCTATGTTTTCTAACACCTGATGCATACCTCCTATTGCAATATCAAAATCAGATGTGCTCTCCATATATTTCACACAAATGGATCCCAATGCTCATTTAGCTGCATTTACATTCATCTGCATTTGCATTCTTAGCTGCATTCTTAATTGCATTTTAGAAGGCTTGTATTTATTCCCTCCTTCCTTTCATCTTTCCCATTGTGTCCTTTTTTGAGAAAATCCCACAACATTGTCTTCATTTTGTTCTTTTCTCAAGGGGGCATAACCCTGTACCATCATTACTTCAGCACGACTCCTAGAAACCCTCTTCCTCTGGGGCAACTCATTTTCTTTTCTTTGACAAAATGTCACTTGCCACACCACGTCAAAGAGGGGCAAAATGTAGACATCCAAAAACATTAATATTATTATTAATATTATTTTCCCTCTTATTTCTCTAACTATTTAATTTAATCAATTAAATAGCTTCATTTGCTAGTATTTATCAATAGTTTAAATACTATTCTAATCTATTTCATTTAAATACATTTTTCTCATAAAATCTCCTTTTTTAATAAATTTACATTTATTAAATCCCCCCATTTTCCTAATTCTTCTAAACCATAATTTATTCAAATTTGATTTGAATAATACCCTAAATCCTAGCTATGAACCTATTAATCCTACCCTAAAGCCTACCCTATTCCTATCCTATTCCCATCACCTCATTTCCTAAGCATATTTCCCCACCTAACTATCCTCTGATCTTGCTTAAAGGGTGATTCCTAACCTTTTTAAGGCTAATGGAATGCTCACCCACATAGGGAAATTCTCTCCAAAATGGGCACCCATTCCTCTTTAATTTCTTCCTACAACTTTGTCTCCCCTTTTGAAATATTACGCTACTCAATATTAAATTCCAATTTTGACTCAAAATTGACCATCTTTTCAAGTCTATGTGTCCCCTATGTGGCTCTTATGTGGATGCCACATAGGTGCCACTTCATCCAAGCCTCTTCCTCTCTCCAAAAACTCTATAAATAGAGGCTTTCTCCTCTTCATTTTCCATCTCTCAATTTTGCATTGTTATCATGCTATTTTGTATTTAGAAGTTCATATCTTTAGATTTCATGTTTTCATATGCTCTTAGTTTATGCTTAAATCACTTAGATGTTACATGCTAGTTTCTTTTTGGTTAAAATGAATCATGGTTCTCATCTCATAGAATAGTTCTTGAATCATAGCTTTCAATCTTATAGCTTGCATATCAATTTCATAGTTTAGATATATCATCTTGGAGAAGATTTGAGACTAGTTCCTCATAGTATCTCTTGAATCTCTCTTCTTGCATATTAAGATCTTGCATTTGCATTGGGGATCATTACATTTTGTGTGTTTGAGAGAGCACACCTACATATCTTTCGCAAGAGAAAATCAAATAAGTAGTAATAGGGTGAAATTTACTTATTTTAAGCTCAATCTGATGTTATGTTGAGTTTTTTGGTGCTTGCTTGCTTTCTTTTCATGTGATTTTGAATTGATGTGCTAACCCACTAATGTTTTCATGTTTGAGCTTTCTCCCAATAGATTGAAGAATTCCTCATACACAATTCCAAAATGAGATTCCTCTAAAAGAAGATGCCAAGCCTTTCAGACAAAAGCAAAGACCTATAAATCCCACATTGAGGCCCAAAATGGAGCAAGAACTAAAGAAGTTTAAGGATGCAGGGATAATTAAACCCGTTAAAAATTGTTCTTGGGTTTCCAACTTAGTTCCTGTCCTGAAAAGAATGGAGATATAAGGTTATGTGTGGATTTTAGAAATTTAAATATGTCTTCCCTCAAAGATAATTATGCTCTCCTTAATATGGAAAACATGCTGTAGAGAGTTACTGGTTGTGAGTTGATGTCCATGATGGATGGATTCTTTGGATATAATCATATAATGGTTAAAGAGTCAAAACAATTCAAAACTGCTTTCACTACACCTTGGTGAACATATGTTTATTTTAGAATTTCCTTTGGATTGATAAATGCTAGGGCCACATTTCAAAGGGCTATGGATGTTTCTTTCTCAGATTTCTTGCATAAATTTGTAGAGGTTTATCAAAATGATCTAACGACCTATTCTAAAAAGGAAGAACAACATTGTGAACATTTGGAAAAAAAATTGAAAGAGCTCTAGAATTTGGGATTTCTTTGAATCCTAAGAAATGTACTTTTGGGGTGACTGAAGGTAAGCTATTAGGGAACATTTTTGAAAAATAAGAAGATAGAATTGATCTAGAAAGGGTTGTTTATATAGATAAAGTTCCACCTACAAAAAATGTAAAAGGTATACAGTCTTTCTTTGCACAGGTAAACTTTTTGAAATGTTTTGTTACAAATTTTGTTGAAAAGAGTGGACCTATTTCTAAGATGTTGAAAAAAGATGCAAAGATGGAATGGAATGGAGAAGCCACTAAGGATTTCCAAGATATCAAGAAGGCTATTAAGGATGCCCCTATTTTAAGAACTCTTGATTACTCTGTTAGCTCTTTTTCTTGTAGAATCAATATATAGCAGTAACTGCTTGACTCTCTGTTTCCCAATTCAGATTCATAAAGGAAAAGGATAATTAACAAGGAAAATATTACTTCTTCACTTTGGGCTCCACAAACCCAGGCGGGTACACCTTCAGTAGACTACTGGCTTCCAACAAGTCTGATAGTGGATCAAGGATTCATGATCCTTCTTCTTTTTAGGCCACTTTGCATAGGAAGGATAACCTATTTATTCTCTCTTCAAGGAATCACTATGATGAATTGCATTCAAAACAATTATCTAAACATGTATTCTTCAAATAAAAGAAAGTAAAGATTGATTAATGTTGATTGATTTGATGATAACAACTACTTATTAGAGATTGACCAATGCCTAATCCTAGGCCATAGAGTCACAATAAAGCATACATCCACGAGAGACAATTAATTGAAACACAGATAAACTTTAGATAGAATGCCTTACAAACTATCCTCTCACTCTCAAACCCCTGTATCAAATTCTTGCATAAACCCTAAGCCTCTACAACTATTTTCAAGATTTAAACCCTCCTTGAAAGCAACTCACAAATAATAACATAGCTACCTTATAAGTAGTACATTTAAAATGGCTTACAGATTCAACATACAAGAGATAAATGTAAATGCAAAAAGACATCATTGATATGAGACTGGAAATTCCATTGTATTTTATTAATGATCTTGATTTCAATACATTCAAATTGACTCAAAACTTGAAGCTCAGACACAATTCAGAAATCTGCCTCACAGTCTTGATTTTACCATCCTTTACAATATGTTACAAATTTCTATTTATAGCCGACACTAGTCATCTTGGAATCCTTAAATATCAAGGATACAACAAGCATCAGATGACTAGGATAAAAGACAAAACTCAGAGTATAATAAGACAAAATAACAAGTGGACAGAAAAATCACTTTGATTTACAAGATATTCAAACAGATTCTTTGTCCTATGGCCACATTGTGATTTTATTTTCCTTGTACTTGTTGTTGGATAGCCATCTAGAAACCATTGCCTCTGATGCTATTGATGCATGATCTCCATTTTCAACTACAGTAAATGCTCTGTTTGGCTTCATTATCCACTTGCATGTCCTCGCCTTCACTCGAATCAATTATTGTGTACATGTCCTTCCAGGAAGTGTACACCTCATCTCCTAGAGAAATGAAGCCAAGGACTTCATCTTTTCTATTGTTGATCTCCTTCTAAGTGGCATGTTCTTTCTCAATCTCATCTGACCAGAATGAAAAAAATGATCTAGCCTTGCCCACTATCTCAATTGTTTGAGCAAACAGTAGTGTGCTCTCCAAGTTTAATATGCTATTAGTTCTAACTTCTAGTACTCCATTCATCTATCGGTGCCACAACATCTCATCTTTGATGTTTCCATTCTTCCTGAAGAAATTTGGGAACATCTCATATCTATCTTATGAATATTCCTTTCGTAAGGCCATCACTTTCCTCACAATAATGTCCCTCCTTATGTCCATGTCTAAGAGCAATTTGACACATTTGTGAGTGTCAGTCAATACTATGTCAACATCATTGTTTTCCTTGCAGGTGGTGTGGAAGAACTTTAACTCCTCTACCTTCCCTTTCCATTTATTAACCAGTTGATCCAAATTATCTTTATTTTCATTATATTCAGTTATAATGCTGATAATTTTCTTACCTTGAGCATATATAGTAGTAGGTACTACTTCATGTGTATAATGCATGAGAGAACTATGTATCTTATCTGCATACTTCTGCTTCACCCATGCCTCTACTTCTCTGAAGGCTTTAGACTGCTCCACCCACTCTTTCTTTTGCCTTTCAAGTTTTACTCTTGCAGCTTTCATTATGGCCTTTTCTTGCTCAAGCTCTTCTATTGTGGTAGAAGTAGATGGTGCAGGGGAAGGAGGGTAAGTGATGATGGGACTTGATGAGGAATCCTAGTGGGGGTCCTAAGTTATCCTCTTTTGACGCTTTAATTGTACTATTTTCCTTCCCTCTCGGAATGCAATTCTGTCATCCTTCTGCAAAGATTTAACCTTTTCATCATTATATACCTTTAGAACAAACTCATATTATTGGGTTAATTTCTTAATGGCATCTTCCGGATTTTTAGCTACATTCAAGCTTAAATTGGAAGTTTGTAGAGAAAGGTTAGATGCTTCCACACCTAAGGTATCAGAAACTCTTTTATCATGAGGCTACCAGTGTCCTCAGATTGATCATCTTCATTCATTCTCTTTCTACCCTTCTTCAATGACCAAATTGCTAATGCCACATGATCCTCACTATATTGGGCACCAATTTGTGTTCCACTAGTGCTCAATGGTTTTTCTTCCTTCCTAACAACATAAAAAACTATGGCATCAGCCAAATCCCATTGGGGTAGGATAATGATTCCTTTCTTTCTCACCAACTCTGTGCCCTCTTCAGGGGTTACTTTTCCCAATTTGGTCATTAATTCTTGTTTGACCTATTTTTCATTATCATCCTTTCTTTGATCTGGTTATAGGGTCCAGCTCCTTACCTTCAAAATTTACCACTGTAAGATCAAGAGTTGTATGTCTAGGTGCCTCTGGCACTCCTTGCAGCTCTTACATAGTAACAAGAACTTGGCCTGTGTTTCCTATTTGGACCAATTTCTCAGCAATATCTTGGTCGTCCATATGTAAAGGGGACTGGGAAGGAGAGTATAACTCACTCTCTTTCTCTTTTCCTTCCATCTTTTGTTTCTTGGGAGAGGGTATTTTTTGGGCACTGATATTTGTTGGCCTCTTGCCTTTCTGATCAGAGGTTTTGTCAATCTTGGGAATAATTGTACTATACCCTCTTCTCTTATAAACTACATAATTTCCTGGTGGGACTACCCTTCCCTATGCAAGTTTTCTTAGAATAGCCTTAGCTTTTTCTCGCTCAGCCTCCATCACTTTTTCCTTCTTCTCATTGAGATTCTGCATGATAACCTCAAACAGTGTCATAAGGGACTCAATCTTTTTGGCCCAAGGTGAAAATTCCTTCAAAGGATCATATGACCTGTTGAAATTGTGGACTAAATCTAAAGACTTTTTATACACCAGCCATTTTTCTTTCCTGACCTCCTGATCATTCAAATCAAAAACATTTCTTATAATGTCCTCTGGGTACTTGGACTGATGTTCTAGTGCCAAGCACTTGGTTCTTTTACTGAACATGTCCATTATGAATCCTTCATTGTCTACACTTCTAGGCACAGATGTTGCTAGATAGCAGGGCTCAAAATATTTGTCAGACTGTGTCCATCCACCTTTGGTAATAATGAAATGGTGGGCTCTTGTGAGGGTAGGGAAGATACTTCCCTTCATTTTTCCAATCAAGGCCTCTTCTTGCAAACCACCCATTTTTCTTAGAATTTATGCAATCCCAATCTTTAATGGTACTCTGTATGGAAGAACATTGGGGGTTCCCCTGAATCCATAAACCCTGATAACTATAGAGAAAGGGTACAAAATGAGGTCTCCCCAATTATGGAAAATCTTCAGTTCTAGGGAAAACTCCATAGGTCTTAATAATCTCATATATCTGTGTGGATTGTAGGATTTTGTTTGCACAATAGTGACTTAAGCCTAGTAGAAAAAATTCTATCAAAATATACATAACTAGATTCTTTTATATCCCATGATAGATCAACACTCCACAATTGCACAGGTAAATCCTCATCATCCTTGAACTTAGTGAGGTTCAATTCTTCCCCAAAGATATCAGCACTATTAAACATAAACATGTGCATCATAAGAGAATACCACCCCATTGGCTTGAGTATATTTCCATCTTTGATGCCTATTAAACTTTCATGCATTTATTCAGAAATATAATTAGCATAATCAAAAACTACTGACAGGTGGGGTGCAAAATTTGAACTACCATAAGCATCATATGAACTGGCATATTTGCTTATTCATCTTCTCCTAAAACCAGGCACAGGGCACTATACATTTTCTTGGCCTTACCATTGAAATAGTCCAATTTGAATGGCTCTGGTGTGTTTGGGCCCTCAACAATCAAATCCCCTATCTTATTAAAGTACCCTTTCAGAGCCTCATTCCTATAATATTCCTTCTGAGTCTGGTATACTTCCTTAAAGTAATTTAAATCAATATCATCCATTTATACTGATGAGTCACTAAATTTGAAAATTCTTCTGATCTTGCATCGGCTGTGATAGTAAACAACATGCTTCCCTATGTATCCCTTACAACCCTGGATACTCTGTCATAAGTGTTGGATATCAAAGTGAACAGACCTATATCCATAAATACCCAAGGTATTATCAATTTTCCCACATCTAAATCCCATATGTTACAATCTCGGGAAGGAGCGTTTCTTTGGCTGTAAGCAGTTCTAAACAAACTTAAACCATTTATACTGGTTTTGACATCCTTGGCCCTCCTACCTGAGTCATATAAACCCTCTCCTATTCTAAAGCAGGGATGTGTTGGAACTATTCTCTTCATCTGGATTGCATCACCTATGAACCCTTTTAATTGTTGCAGAAGGTCCTCTCTAACATTTCTTTTCTGATAATCTATCTCTCCAAAGAGTTTAATCCTAGGGGCCATTTTTGAATGTAGGGATTTCTACTAAAATAATATTCAGATTTAAACAAGAATTCTGAAATCTTTTAAAATTTCAAATCTTAATGGAAACCTGAATATTACTGTATCAGAGAAGACTTACTCATTCTGCAATTTTGTCGCAAGGAGCTCAATATCACTGGAAATTTGTTCTTCGATCGAATAATTCTGGTGAATTATGGCGGCTTCAAGTTGAAACAATGAATCATATGGCCTCAATCACATTAGTCTTTCACATTGAATTCAAGTGAAATGGCCACACGTTCTGTGATCAATTTGCCTGCTACAGACTCGCGACTTAATGGCTCACTGAGACTCATTTTAATAACTTTGAATGTGGGTCGTAGATCTCAAACAACATCTCCTTCATCTGAAGGCTCTCTTATTTTCCTAGAAACAACTATTCATTTTGGACATGTGTCAACACGGCTTGATCACTTAAATGCTAGATCTCATTCACTTTTCCTTTAAGCGATCAAGTCAACCGTCTGATCCATCTTAACTTCGTTGCAGGTTACTTCACCTTGAGTTTACTAATTGTGGATACGGTGTCATCCACTTGGACACGTATCAACATGGCTTAATGGCTTAATCTCTAGATGTCAATCAGTTTCTCTTTAAGCCATTAAGCGAGCCATCCAATCCATCTTAACTTTGCATTTCTATAACATGATTCTGCACTGTACAGGACCCACCTTTTATGTCATGCATTGCCACAACTTAATTGCTTATCCATTAGATCTCGATTACCTTTCCTTTAAGTGATTAAGTTGACCATTGATTCTTTCTGTATATGCTCTTCCTTTAATCCTTCCTTTACAACCTCATTCAGACCCACTAGGACACGTGGCGTCATGACTTAATGGCTTAGATGATAGATTTTGATATGTTTATCTTTAAGCCATTAAGTGAGCCATTAGATCTTCAGCAAATTCTCCAACCTTTAACCTCCAATCAGATTCACCTTTAGTGGAATACATGTCACCCCATGGAAACTTGTCAGCACCGCTTAATGGCTTAGACACTAGATCTTGCACATCTTTGAGATAAGTCATTAAGTCATCTGTCAGATCAGAATCAAACTGCCTGCACTTTGATCAATGCCTACTCAGAATACCTAGGTCTACCAACTGCCACATGTCAACACCGCTTAATTGCTTAACTGATAGATGTTGAGCATCTTTCCTTTAAACGATTAAGCCAACCATTAGATCTTTCTGAACTTTAATCTCTTTTATGCTACCTGCGACAGGACCCACATCACTCCTTTTGACACATGTTGGCACCACTTAATCACTTACATGATAGATGTCGTGCATCTTGGGATTAAGCAATTAAGTCTATAGTTTGATGAAACAAGATCTGCCCACTGATTAATTGAGAACCTTTATGACCATCGGACCCACCAAAGACATGTGGTATCATGGCTTAATGGATTATATGATAGATGTCGTTTACTTTGTGATGACATGCAACTGATTGAATGTTTGATAATGTTAAGTTGAAGATGATGCAAGACATTAAATTAGTTAATGGCTTATATTTTCATTGATGTCAACTTAATATCATCTGTATGATCATGTACATAATGTAGAAGACTTCAGAGAATCAATAGAACAAAGATTATGCTTTCAGCAATGCATAAAAGTCAAGTATTCACTAAGTGACAGAAAACACCGACGGAGTGCACACCATCAGTAAAGACAGAGAAAAAGGTCATAGTGATACTCGACGAGTAGAAGACAGTGTTTCCCAACAAAGAAGAATCACAGTGATACCCGATGAACAGGAGAAATTGTTGCCCAACGGACGGAGATCTAAATCTAACTGGATTTACACCGACATAACCGGCAGTTGTCACCGACGACAAACTGTAGAATTGACCAACAGAACAGAGAGTTCAGAAAATGACAAAATATCTAGCTGGCAGAGCTTAAGGGTAGACTTAACTAGTTGTTTTATTTGTTTTATTTGACCACAGTTAAGTAATTGAATTAAAGAAGATTTATACATTTGGCAAGAAGATAATTATGAGATAAATCAAGAGTTAAAGCCATAAATCAAATTGGCTGGATTGTTTTTTACGCCAAGAATCAAGAATCAAGAATTAAGGAATATCATGTCTATATAAGAGACAAGCATAATTCATTTTCATAAGAAATCAGATACATGAAAGGGGAGTGAATAGAAAGAGGATGCTAAAGATAAATTGGTGAAGGATAAACTTCATATAGTCCTAATCAATCAAGCTAAGGAAGAGCTAAAGAATTCTATAGACACCGAGGAATAGTGAAGCACAGAATCACAGAGTAGAAAGTGTGGAGAAAAAGGAATTGAATTGATACATTGATTAGAGAGGTATTGTACTTAAATAGATCTAAAAATTTTCAATTCAAAGTTGCATTAGAAATAGGCCATAGTGTTTCAGTTTAACCACTGAAGCATCAAGTCTCTTAACAAAGCATGACTTAACAGTCTTCTATAATTGAGGTATATCCTAACAGATTGCCAAAAAGGTTGATTCATGAAAGTAGCATTAAATTTGCATAAAGCCTATTGACAGCCTAAAAATAAAGTTGATTCAAGGATGATGGCAAGATTTGCCTAAAGCCTATTGACAGTCTAAGAAGGAGGCTGATTCAAGGATGGTAGCAAGATAGATGCCAGATACTAAGTGACAGCCTATATGTATAAAAATCCTCTAATAAGGTCGCACTTAATAGTGTGTTTGTAACCTTTAACAGGGTTGGCTCCTAACAGGGCTCACTTCAGAAGAGTGAAAATTTGGGGTATCGGTCCCAGTGGTTTTTTCCCTTAATAGGGTTTCCATGTTAAAATCCATGTGTTA
>MU227019.1:204404-269640 GCA_018584345.1 Thuja plicata
TGCAATTTACTTATTTTAAGCTCAATCTGATGTTATGTTGAGTTCTTTGTTGCTTGCTTTCTTTTTCATGTGATTTTGAATTGATGTGCTAACCCACTAATGTTTTCATGTTTGAGCTTGCTCCCAATATATTGAAGAATTCCTCATACACAGTTCCAAAATGAGATTCCTCTAAAAGAAGATGCCAAGCCTTTCAGACAAAAGAAAAGACCTATAAATCCCACATTGAGGCCCAAAATGGAGCAAGAACTAGACAAGTTTAAGGATGCAGGGATAATTAAACCCGTTAAAAATTGTTCTTGGGTTTCCAACTTAGTTCCTGTCCTGAAAAGAATGGAGATATAAGGTTATGTGTGGATTTTAGAAATTTAAATATATCTTCCCTCAAAGATAATTATGCTCTCCTTAATATGGAAAACATGTTGTAGAGAGTTAATGGTTGTGAGTTGATGTCCATGATGGATGGATTCTTTGGATATAATCAGATAATGGTTAAAGAGTCAAAACAATTCAAAACTGCTTTCACTACACCTTGGTGAACATATGTTTATTTTAGAATTTCCTTTGGATTGATAAATGCTAGGGCCACATTTCAGAGGGCTATGGATGTTTCTTTCTCAGATTTCTTGCAGAAATATGTAGAGGTTTATCAAAATGATCTAACGGCCTATTCTAAAAAGGAAGAACAACATTGTGAACATTTGGAAAAAAAATTGAAAGAGCTCTAGAATTTGGGATTTCTTTGAATCCTAAGAAATGTACTTTTGGGGTGACTAAAGGTAAGCTATTAGGAAACATTGTTTCAAAATAAGGGGATAGAATTGATCTAGAAAGGGTTGTTTATATAGATAAAGTTCCACCTACAAAAAATGTAAAAGGTATACAGTCTTTCTTTGGACAGGTAAACTTTTTAAAAAAATTTGTTACAAATTTTGCTGAAAAGAGTGGACCTATTTCTAAGATGTTTAAGAAAGATGCAAATATGGAATGGAATGGAGAAGCCACTAAGGATTTCCAAGATATCAAGAAGGCTATTAAGGATGCCCCTATTTTAAGAACTCTTGATTACTCTGTTAGCTCTTTTTCTTGTAGAATCAATATATAGCAGTAATTGCTTGACTCTTCGTTTCCCAATTCAGATTCATAAAGGAAAAGGCTAATTAACAAGGAAAATATTACTTCTTCACTTTGGGCTCCACAAACCCAGGTGGGTGCAACTTCAGCAGACTATTGGCTTTCAACAAATCTGACAGTGGGTCAAGGATTCATGATCCTTCTTCTTTTTAGGCCACTTGGCATAGGAAGGATAACCTATTGATTCTCTCTTCAAGGAATCACTATGATGAATTGCATTCAAAAAAATTATCTAAACATGTATTCTTCAGATAACATAAAGTAAAGATTGATTAATGTTGATTGATTTGATGATAACAACTACTTATCATAGATTTACCAGTGCCTAAGCCTGGGCCATAGAATCACAATAAAGCATACATCCACTAGGGATAATAAATTGAAACACAAATAAACTTCAGATAGAATTCCTTACAAACTATCCTGTCACTCTCAAACCCCTGTATCAAATTCTTCCATAAACCCTAACCCTCTACAACTATTTGCAAGATTTAAACCCTCCTTGAAAGAAACTCACAAATAATAACACAACTACCTTATAACTAGTACATTTAAAATGCCTTACAGATTAAACATACAAGAGCTAAATGAAAATGCTAAAAGACATCATTGATATGAGACTGGAAATTCCATTGTATTTTATTAATGATCTTGATTTCAATACATTGAAATTGACTCAAAACTTGAACCTCAGACACAATTCAAAAATCTGCCTCGCAGTCTTGATTTTACCATCCTTTATAATATGTTACAAATTGTTATTTATAGCCAACACTAGTCATCTTGGAATCCTTAAAGATCAAGGATGCAACAAGCTTCGGATGACTAGGCTAAAAGATAAAACTCAAAGTATAATAGGACAAAATAACAAGTGGACAGAAAAACCACTTTTGTTACAAGATATTCCAAAAAATTCTTTGTCCTATGGCCACATGGTGATTGCATTTTCCTTGTACTTGCTGGGGGATAGCCATCTAGAAACCATTACCTCTTATTCTAGTAATGCATGATCTCCATTTTCAACTGCATCAACTTCTTTGTTGGGCTTCATTATCCACTTGCATGTCCTCGCCTTCACCTAGATCAATTATTGTGTACTTTTCCTTCCAGGAAGTGTACACCTCATCTCCTAGCCAAATAAAGCCAAGGAATTCATCTTTTCTGTTGTTGATCTCCTTCCAAGTGGCATGTGCTTTCTCGGTCTCATATGACCAGAATGCACAAAATGATCTGGCCTTAACCACTATCTCAATTGTTTGAGAAAAAAATAGTGTGCTCTCAAGGTTAATATGTTGTTAGTTCTAACTGTCAGTGCTTCATTTATTTTTCGGTGCCACAACATCTCATCTTTGATGTTTCCATTCTTCTTAAAGAGATTTGGGAACATCTCATATCTCTCCTGTGAATATTCCTTTCTTAAGGCCATCACTTTCCTCACAATAATGTCCCTCCTTATGTCCATGTCTAAGAGCAATTTGACACATTTGTGAGTGCTATTCAATACTATTTCAACATCGTCGTTTTTCTTGCAGGTGGTGTGGAAGAACTTTAACTCCCCTGCCTTCCCTTTCCATTTATTATCCAGCTGGTCCAAATTGTCTTTATTTTCCTTATATTCAGTTATAATGCTGACAATTTTCTTACCTTAAGCATATATAGCAGTAGGTACTACTTCATGTGTATATTGCACAAGAGAGTTGTGTATCTTATCTACATACTTCTGCTTCACCCAGGCCTCTACTTCTCTAAAGACTACAGACTGCTCCACCCACTCTTTCTTCTACCTTTCAAGTTCTACTCTTACAGCTTTCAACATGGCATTTTCTTTCTCAAGCTCTTCCATTGTGGTAGAAGTAGATGGTGCAGGGGAAGGAGGGTAAGTGATGATGGGACTTGATGAGGAAGGCAGGTGGGGGCCCTAACTTATCCTCTTTTGATGTGTTAATTATACTATTTTCCTTCTCTCTAGGAATGCAATTATGTCATCCTTCTACAAAGATTTAACATTTTCATCATTATAGGCATTTAGAAAAAACTTATATTTTTGGATTAAGTTCTTAATGGCATCATTCTTCTTTTTAGTTACCTTCAAGCTTAAATTGGCAGTTTGTAGAGAAATTTTAGCTACCTCCACACCTGAGGTATCTGAAACTCTTTTTATGATGAGGCGAAATGTGTCCTCAGATTGATCATCTTTATTCATTCTCTTTTTACCCTTCTTCTTCAAAGACCAAATTGTTAATTCTGCATGATCCTCGCTAAATTGGGCACCAATTTGTGTTCCACTAGTTCTCAATGGTTTTTCTTCCTTCCTAACAACATCAAAAACTGGCATCAGCCAAATCCCATTGCGGTAGGATAATAACTCCTTTCTTTCTCACCAACTCCCTGCCCTCTTTAGGTGTTACTTTGCCAAATTTGTTCATTAATTCTTGTTTGACCTCTTTTTCAATATCATCCTTTCTTTGATCTGATTGAGCTACTTGCAATCTCTGCCACTTATCCTTGAACTCATTAATATGACTTCTCCATAGGAATTGAACAAAGGCCCTAGCCTTAACAAAATTTTCATCTGATAGGAACTCTTCACTGGCCTATTTGGTTACAGGGTTTAGCTCCTTACCTGCAAACTATGCCACTATAAGATCTAGAGTTGTATGTCTAGGTGCCTCTGGCACTCCTTCTTATAGCTCTTGTGTAGTAACAAAAACTTTTCCTATGTTTCCAATTTGGACCAATTTCTCAGCAATAGCTTGGTCGTCCATATGTAAAGGGGACTGGGAAGGAGAGTATAACTCATTCTCTTGCTCTTTTCCTTCCATCTTTTGTTTCTTGGGAGAGGGCATCTATTGGGCACTGGTATCTACTGGCCTCTTACCTTTCTAATCATAGGTTTTGTCAATCTTGGGCATAATTGTACTATACCCTCTTCTCTTATAAACTACATAATTTCCTGGTGGGACTACCCTTTCCTATGAAAGTTTGCTTAGAATAGCCTTAGCTTTTTCTGGCTCAGCCTCCATCACTTTTTCCTTCTTCTCATTGAGAGTCTACATGATAACCTCAAACAGTGTCATAAGGGACTCAATCTTTTTGGCCCAAGGTGAAAATTCCTTCAAAGGATCATATGACCTATCAAAATTATGGACAAAATCTAAAGACCTTTTATACACCAGGACTTTTTCTTTCTTGACATCCTGATCATTCAGATCAAAAACATTTCTTATAATATCCTCTGGTTAATTGAACTGGTGTTCTAGTGCCAAGCACTTGGTTCTTTTTCTAATCATGTCCATTATGAAACCTTCATTGTCTGCACATCTAGACACATATGTTTCTAGATGGTAGGGCTCAAAATATTTGACAAACTATGTCCATCCACCTTTGGTAATAATGAAATGGTGGGCTCTTGTGAGAGTAGGGAAGATACTTCCCTTCATTTTTCTTGTCAATGCCTCTTCTTGCAAACCACCCATCTATCTTAGAATTTCTTCATTCCCAATATTGAATGGTACTCTGTAGGGAAGAACATTGGGGGTTCCCCTGAATTCATAAACCCTGATAACTGTAGAGACATGGTACAAAATGAGATCTCCCCAATTGTGGACAATCTTCAGTTTTGGGGTAAACTCCATAGGTCTTAATAATATCATCATATCTGTGTGGATCCTAGGATTCTATTTGTACAATAGTGACTTAAGCCTAGCAGCAAAAATTCTATCAAAATATACATAACTAGCTTCTTTTCTATCCCATGATAGATCAACAATCCATAATTGGACAGGCAAATCCTCATCATCCTGGAACTTAGTGAGGTCCATTTATTCCTCAAAGACATCAGCACTATTAAATTGAAATATGTGCATCATAAGAGAATACCACCCCATTGGCTTGAGTATATTTCCATCTTTGATGCCTATTAAACCTTCATGCATTTGTTTAGTAATATAAGAAGCATAATCAAAAACTACTAACAAGTGGGGGTGTAAAATTTGAACTACCATAAGCATGATATGAACTAGCATTGTTGCTTCTTCATCTTCTCCTAAAACCAGGCACAGGGCACTATACATTTTCTTGGCCTTACCATTGAAATAGTCCAATTTGAATGGCTTTGGTGTGTTTGGGCCCACAACAATCAAATCCCCTATCTTATTAAAGTACCCTTTCAGAGCCTCATTCCTATAATATTCCTTCTAAGTCTGGTATACTTCCTTAAAGTAATTTAAATTAATATCATCCATTGTACTGATGAGTCACTCAATTTGAAAATTCTTTTGATCTCATCAGCTGTGACAGTCAACAATACATTTCCCTGTGTATCCCTTATAACCCTAGATACTCTGTCATAAGTGTTGGCTATCAAAGTGAACAGATCTGTATCCATAAATACCCCGGGTATTATCAATTTTCCCATATCTAAATTCCATATGTTACAATCTGGAGAAGCATCATTTCTTTGGTTGTAAGTAGTTCTAAACAAAATTAAACCATTTATAATGGTTTTGACATCCTTGGCCCACCTACCTGAGTCATATAAACCCTCTCCTATTCTTAAGTGGGGATGTTTTGGAACTATTCTCTTAATCTGGGTTGCATCACCTGTGGACCCTTTTAATTGTTGCAGAAGGTCCTCTCTAACATTTATTTTCTGACAATCTATCTGATAATCCTAGGGGCCATTTTTGAACCTAGGGCTTTCTACTGAAATGGTATTCAAATTTAAACAAAAATTCTGAAAGCTTTTCAAATTTCAAATCTTAATGGAATCCTGAATTTTACTGTATCAGAAAAGACTTACCCGTTCTACAATTTTGTCGCAAGGAGCTCAATATCACTACAAATTTGTTCTTTGCTCGAATAATTATGGTGAATTATGGTGGCTTCAAGTTGAAAAAATGAGTTATATGGACTCAATCACGTCAGTCTTTTTTATTGAATTCAATTGAAATGGCCAAACATTTTGCAATCAATTTCCCTACTTCAGACTCGTGGCTTAACAACTTACTGAGACTCATTTTAATAACTTTGAATTTGGGCCATAGATCTCAAACATCTCCTTCATTTGACGGCTCTCTTCTTTTTCTAGAAACAAATTTTCATTTGGGACATGTGTCAGCATGGCTTAATCACTTAAATGCTAGATCTCGTTCACTTTTCCTTTAAGCGATCAAGTCAACCATCTGATCCATCTTAACTTTGTTGTAGGTTACTTCACCTTGATTTTACTGACCGCAGATACAGTGTCATCCACTTGGACACGTGTCAACATGTCTTAATGGCTTAATTGCTAGATGTCGATCAGTTTCTCTTTAAGCCATTAAGTGAGCCTTTTGATCCATCTTAACTTGGCATTTCTATAACATGATCTCCGTGTTGTACAGGACCCACTTTTTATGCCACACGTCACTAAGAATTAATCTCTTATCCATTAGATCTCGATCACTTTTCCTTTAAGTGAATAAGCCGACCATTAATTCTTTTTGTGTATGCTCTACCTTTAATCCTTCCTTTACGACCTCAGCTAGACCCACTAGGACATGTGGCATCACGGCTTAATGGCTTAGATGATAGATTTTGATCAGTTTCTCTTTAAGCCATTAAGTGAGCTATTAGATCTTTAGCAAATTCTCCAACCTTCAACCTGCAATCAACTTCACCTTTAGTGGAATACACGTCACCCCCTAGACACATGTCAACACCGCTTAATGTCTTAGATGCTAGATATTTCACATCTTTGAGATAAGTCATTAATTCATCCGTCGGATCATAATCAAACTACCTGTACTTTAATCAACGCCGACTTAGAATACCCATGTCTACCAACTACCACATGTCAACACCGCTTAATCGCTTAACTAATAGATCTCAAGCATCTTGAATTTAAGCGATTAAGCCAACCATTAGATCTTTCTAAACTTTAATCTCTTTTATGCTACCCATGAAAGGACCCACATTACTTCTTTTGACATGCATCGGCACCGCTTAATCACTTACATGATAGATGTACATCTTGGGATTAAGAGATTAAGTCTACCATTCGATGAAACAAGATCTGTCCACTTATTAACTGAGAACTTTTACGACCATCGAACCCACCAAAGACACATGGCATCATGACTTAATGGCTTATATGATAGGTGTCATTTACTTTGGGATTAATACATTGAGCGGGCCGTCAGATTAAAACAAGCTTGCTCGACAGATAATGAATTTAATTAAAACATCAGCGGACTTTGGACTTAGGGAAAATATTGGACCACAGCGTTAGGACCAACAACTTAATGAATAAAGACATTTTAAAATGAACCCATTAGAGACATGAACTTAAGTGGCAAAAAGCAACACGAAATTAGAAGGCAACTTGATGTTTAGGGTTTTAGGACCCAATTTTGCACTTTGATATATGAAACAAGGGTTTTCAGCATTTCCAACTAGGTTAAGGGCTAGAACAAAATTTGCAGAGGCGCAACAACAATTTTAACCATGATTTTAAACCTTTGGATAACATGAATGACAAGAGACTTCAAAATTTTACAAGGTACACTCAAAATAGGAAATATTACCAACATACTCAAAGCCTATGAACTTATTGTTTTTGAATCATGCCATATAATTATTGTTGTTTTATTGTAGAAGAATGAAGAAAGGTTTGAACAACCTATTGCTTTATTCAGAAAATCACTGCACGCTGGTGAACTTAAGTATGATATTAATGAGAAACAAGCCTATGCACTGGTTAAAGTTGTGAAAGATTTTAGATGTTATTTTTTAGGTGTTATAGTAATTTCTTATGTTCCTTCTGCAGTATTAAAGGAAATCTTCACACAACAAGAGGTGTTCAGTAAAAGATGCAGATGGATTAACAGGATCCAGGAGTTCAACATTGAGATACAAATCAAAAAATTGGTAAGAGGGATAGGATTGGCTAAATTGATGGCTAATAGTAATTTAGATGCAAATCATATAAATACATTAGAAGAAGAGTAGAGGCCTTTCATATGAAATCTTGATCATTGTGATTAGTACAAAAACATTATTTATTATTTGTGAAGAATAAATTGTCCACCAAGAATGGATGAAAGCAAGAAGAGAACTCTAAAGCTACAAGCCATTTGGTTTGCCTTGATCAGGAATGAATTATGGTGGAGAAATCCTGAAGGGTTTTTATTGAATGTGTTGATGATGAACAAACAAAAAAAAATTTACAGGAGATGCACAATGGAGTATGTGGTGGCCACTACATGGAAAAGACCACTGCACATAAGATTCTAAGAGCAGGATTTTGGTGGCCTACTATTTTCAAAGATGTTCATCAACTAGTCAAGATGTGTGATTCCTGCCAACAATTTTCTGGTAAGTTAAATTCTCTTGTAATGTACCTTTGACACCAGTAGAAGTATAGGCCCCCTTTCAAAAATGGGGTATTGATTTTATTGGAGAGATAGAAACTAGGTCCACTGGAGGGAATTCTTGGATAATTGTAGCAACTAATTACTTTACTAAGTTGTTTTGAAGAAATCCCCACTAAAAGGGCAACTAGTAAAGTAGTGATAGATTTCTCGTTAAAACAAATTATCCAAAGTTTTGGTTGTCCAGAGAGAATTGTATCAGATAATGCAATGTGCTTTAATTCTGTAGAATATATGAATTTTTGTACTGAATATGGTATTCAGACATCCTACTCTACACCCTACCACAGACAAGGAAATGGTCAAGCAGAATCTACCAATAAAAGTTTTCTTAATATCATCAAAAGAGTCTTGGACAAAAATAAGAAGGCATGGGACTCAAAGTTGACAATGGTTGTTTGGGAAGACAGAGTGACTATAAAAAGGAAATAGGATGTGCTCCTTTGACTTGGTGTATGGGATTTGGGAAAGATTGCCTCAAAATAATTTAATAGAGATGTATAAGTTTGTGCAATTATATGATGATGACATTGATAGTGACATTCAATTAAGAATTGATGACCTGGTTGAGTTAGATGAGACAAGGAGGGAAGCTCCTGTAAAAAAATGCTAAGCTTCAATTGTAAGTCAAAAACTTGTATGACAAAAGGGCAGTGCCAAGGCAATGCAATATTGGAGATTTTTTTAATGTGGAATGCCAAATTGGAGGATAAGGGTAAACATGGAAAATTTGATCCAATTTGGTTGGGACCATATGTCATCCAAGCAAGGTATGGATATAACTCTTATTTATTGAAATATTTGATTGAATTTTTTTTAGAATTTCCAGTTCATGGACAATTCTTAAAATTATACTTCTCATGAAGTCTAATTATCCATGACTAATAGGTTGTGTAAATAGTTGGTTCTTCTGCATGTGGTTGTTCTTTTTCTAGAATAGTTTTTGGTTTATGTTGTGTGAGTAGGTTAGTTTCTATCAGTTAGTTTGGTCTGCTCCCCCCTGAGATTCGGCAATCTTGCAATACCTACAAGAGGCATTCATCCCCAATTAGAGCCACGATTAGGACTATACAATTAAATTTCAGCCCAAATGATGAGTCATGTGTTTCAAAGATTTAAACTAGGTTTTGTGTTGTCCAAAACCCTAGTAATTGTGTTTTCAAGCTTTGGGTCATTGATCTAAAACCCTAAGGTTCTAGGGCTTGTTCTAATTTGTAGTTACTTTATTTTGTCACTTAAATTCTTATGAACCCATGTGTTTATTTTATCATTAGGTGGGGCCATACTTTTGTTTATCCTATAGACCTAGCACTTTAATTATTTATCCTAAGTCTAGATGTCCCGCGGGCCCTTTTTAATTTTACATCATGTGTC
Source organism: Thuja plicata (assembly GCA_018584345.1). Taxonomy (NCBI): domain Eukaryota; kingdom Viridiplantae; phylum Streptophyta; class Pinopsida; order Cupressales; family Cupressaceae; genus Thuja; species Thuja plicata. The sequence goes on from MU227019.1 coordinate 214,325, forward strand.
ATGCAACTCCATTTTGATCCAACGGCTAGCGGGTTTCCTTAGCCAAGAAATGATCGATAAATACCTATAAAGGCATCGCGCCTGAAGGCCATGTGTCTTTGGCGGGTCTGACATTTGTTAAAGGGTTATTATAAAGTACATGCAGATTCTATTTGATTTGATGGACAACACATTGGCTTAATCTCAAGATGCATTTGATCTACCATTCAAGGCATTGCACCTATGTGACATCTTTCCTAGTGGGTCCGGATGAAGTTAGAAAAGTCAAGGTAAAAGGTAAGCACATTAGACTTGATCATGTGGTCAGTGCAAACCCTTAGTAAAAAGATGATCAAGATCTATTCATCAAGACATCACACCGAAGTGACACTTGACATATGGTGGGCCTTGTTCAATCATAAAGAATAAAGTAAAGATGATGCAACTTAAAGTTCATGCAATTATTGGCATAAAGCCTCAGGCTAGAGATGTAGTTTGATTAACTATTAAGGCATTGTGCCTATCCGCCATGTGTCCCAAGTGGGTCAAACTCTACAGTTAAGATGAGGTAAACAATGTTCCTATTATATTTGATTGTGTGGCTGGCGTAATGTCTCAACTCGGAGATGAAAAGTGTTTAACCATTAAGGAATTATGCCTATATGATGTCTGTCCTATCTAGGAGTTTAAACCTGTATCATCTTAAAATGGAAGCACTTCCATCTTGGTAGATTTGTCACCCTCATTTAGTGCATTTACAGGATAGATTTGCATTCAGGATGCATCTATACTTGGTAATTCTTTGTTTCTAGGTGAAATTAGGGTTAGGATCCTGAGGATTCTCCTTGATTTCCTTCTTTGTGGCTCTATTTTCTAGGTAGGACCTATGTACTGGTCCTCCTTGCCTTCATCACACTTCTTCTAGGCCCATGTTCCTATTTCCAGCACTATGTTCTATTTTCCAATCATCCTAGGTCTCTGGCCGACCTAGAAACATTACTGGCACTCTAAGTTGACTAGCCTGAAACCTTAGGCCAGGTTTGAGGTTGACCTTTACCTTTGTTGGGTTTTGGTTCCCACTTTAAAGTTTGGATCATAGCGGGGCCCTAAATTCAAAATTGGCCCCCGGATCTGAATGCTGAAGGGTTTTTATCCTGAATTTAATTAATGAATTTCCTCCTTAGTTGGATATTGTGGTTGGACCATAATTTGAGATGAAATTTGAATTAGGGGCCCTCACATTTCCCATAGAGGCTTACCTTGAAATCTCTATACAAGCACTATATTTTGCCTTCATTTGACATATGAGGAGATGATGAAGCAAGAATGCAAGTGGATGATATAGGAGGACAAGATATGATGATGACTTGATGCAAGAAAGAATATTGTGGACAAGTTATTGTGGACATTCATTGGAGAAAGAGAGACTTCTTCAATCCTTCCTTCTTTGATCTACTATTTTCAACATTCAAGCATTCAAAAGATACAATCATGGGGTAGAAACTACAGATTGTGAGTTTGGTAGGAGTACTTTAACCTTGAGGACTTGGTATTATTTCTTTATCATATTCAAATCTATGCATTGCTCTCTCATTTTAATTCTTGCTAGGGTTACGATCTAGAGGATTAGATCTTGGTGTTAGGTTTTTTTCTTGCAGGGCCTCTAAAGATGCTTGAATACTTAAATAACTCTATGAATCCCAATGCCTTTGATACTTTGACTCAAGAAAGAGAAAACACTACTTAATGAGGTATTTTGATAACACTGGGGATACCTATTATCACCTCCTTTTTTGAGATCCACTAACCCAGGCAGGTATTACCTATGACTGATTACTAACTTGACAGTATCTTTAGAGTGGATTTTACTTATATGCTGAATGCTCTATTTTTATATGCACATGTATATAACAATGCAGATAACTATGACTATTCTGGGAAAAATCTTGACAATCCAAATCAATATCTTAATGACAGTAGACAACAGCATAATAGGGAATTTCATCTTTCTTTCCTTTTACAATTCTTGTGAATCTAGGAGGAATAACCTATTTGATTTACTCTTTAAGAAATCAACAAACTTCAACTGTAATCACTATGAGTGCAATTGATTTTACACAAATATTCTGAAAGTAATTGGTTTGAATAGTATTGAATATTTGGATGATGACAGATTACCAAACAAGTTCCTAGACCAGTGCCTATCCTTGGGTTTATAGAATCAATAAATGAAGATCCACAGAAATATAAAAACAAAATACTGTAAGATGCCTTACAACCTACATGCAACTCAAATAAAATGCCTTACAAACTATTCTGTCACCTCTACAATATTGTATCAAATCCTTAAATATTGTTATGCTCCCTGAAACTACTCACAAAACTTAGTTCTTTCCTTGAAAGAAACTTGTAAGCAATTAGATAGCTACCTTGTAACCAATATGCTTAAAAATGCCTTACAAATTTAAACATAAAAGAGCATACGTGCAAAAAAATAAAGAGACAACAATAAGATAGAGTAAAGTTGCACTGTATTTTATTCATATGTTTCTGCTTCAATACATAAAAAGCTCAAAGACACAGATTGAAATTTAGAAAGTCTGGTTTTCAATATATTTCAGCTCCCTTAAAAATTACAAAATTTGATCCATTTATAGGTCCTTAACCATCTTGGAATCCTTAACATTAGGATGCAACAAGCTTCGGATGGTTTAAGGAACCTAACCCTAAAAGTACAGAAAAGACAAAGAATGAGAATGTAGAAGCGATGGAGAGACAAAAATAGGGGATGAGATCTGATCTTCTTTGTCTTCATCTGGAATCTGGCGCCTTTGTCTGACAATGTTCAGGATAGCATCTAGTATTCATATTGAGACCAAGTGACTGCCATTTTAGGCTAACATACACTTGTCTTTTACAATAACTATCCTCCCTGTGCTCAATGGTCAGGCGCCAAGTGTTCCTCTTTATTCTTCATCTAGGACCTCCTCCTCTATTACCACAGGCTTCTTTTTCTTTGGCTTGGTCATCAAGTCCCATGTTGTCACTTCATCCTCTATAGGCCATTTAAAACTCTATGTGCTCTACAATTGCCCTTTCTGCCTCTCCCATCTGATATCAGTGATGTTTTTAACATCCATTAAAAAATTTCTTATGTCAGTTTCTGCCTTAAAGGCCTCATCCAAAATCTTATTAAAACCTTCTAAATCTAGATCAGATCCTGAAATAAATGCCTTATTGCTCGGCATTCTATTATCAAATTCACTCCTCCAAGCCTCCAAGGCTTTGACCTGATCATCTTCTCCTTTCAAAGGAGGAACAAACTTATTAAACTCCAGTGAAAATAGGCTAATCTTAGCCTCTATCTGATTTATCTTTCCTTTAAAGAATTATAAAGCTATATTTACTTTTTTAATCTCATCCTCTACCTCTGTCACAATCTCAGGTAAATCTGATCTAAGTGGCTGCAAAAAGGTAAGCTTTTCAAATAATTGGACCCTAGGAGACCAAGTAACAAAATAAGGGCTCAAAATAGCAATATACACTAATGCTTCAACATGTAATGTGGGTAATTTATTGTAGGCATTAAGGATGACATCTGTTTTGTCTTTGAGTATATCTATCCTATGCTGAAGAATGCATTTAGGGCTACCTCATTGTCCTTTTTGCCCATGTCCTCTATTTCTACCACTTCCTTTGCTTCAGCTTTCTCTTCTATCTGCAAAGGCTGTACTGAGGGGACATAAACCACTTTAGGTTTCTCTTGTAGCTACTTCATCAACTCAGCAATTACCTTATCTTGCTGATGTATCTTTATGTGGCATAATTCCCTATCCTTTGCTAGGGCACTGGCTTCCTCAACCAAAATTCCACACTTCTCAGACAATTGTTTTGTCTTATCTTCGTTTAAGTGTGCCCAATGGGTCATGATCTAAGAAATCTCAAGATCTCCAGCATTTTGTACAGTCTAGACCATTTGATTCCCCACCATGCTCTCCTGGATATTTACTAGTTGAGGCTTTTGGTCCCTTGGAGATAGGTTCCACATGGCAAAGGCTTGTGATTTTGGACTATATCCAAATCCTTTAATCATGTCACCCATCTGAATCTCACTGGCTAATTTGAGGTTTGGCTACTTTCTAATCTGATCAATAATGAATGCTGAGGCTAAATCCCATCCCTCAACAAGCAAAATGCCACTATTCAAAACCATTTTTCTTGCCTCATCTAGAGACACATCCTCACTATCAAGGTCATAGGCTTGCAGAGCTAGAAAAGCCTCATTTGTAATTGTCTCTTCACCATCTGTCTTCAGTTGTTCCCTGATTTGTTCCTTCTTATGCCATCTCAAAAAATCTTTAAATTCATTAGTTTTAACAAAACTATCATCACTTAGGAACTGCTACTGGTGAAGTATCCTTTCATCAATAGATACCTTAAGAGGCAATTCTATGTTCTTCTCTTCATCAAGTTGTTGCTTCTTTCCTTGTCTGATGATTATCCTCAAATTATGGTCATACAATCTATTTCCAGGAATGAGAGCACTTGTTTTATCTCCTTTCTTCTCTTTTCTAACAGAGGAGGTCTGACCAAGGTCAACCTTTTGCCTTTTTGTAGCAGGCTCTTCTACATCATCTGGCTGGGACACCTCAGTCAAGTCTATGATATGGCCTTGTTCTTCATGTACCTGTGCTACCTCTGCAACATTCTGTTGAGGTTGGTCAAATTGAGGTGGATGGGCATATTCTCCATCACTATCACTTTCATATTCAGATTCTGAATACTCAGACTCTTTTCCTCCTTTCTTTGTATCTAAAACATTGTCCAACTACTCACAGAGTACATAAAAATTATGAATCATAGCTTTAATCTTATCAAAATAAGGTAGGTTAGGGTAAAAACCTCCAAATGAGAGTCCATTTCTTCTTATTTTCTTTTCCAAATTTAGAAACTCCTAAATTCTCTCCCTTCTTGTCCTTATCTCATCTTCATCAAGGAGATTCCTTGTAACATCCTCTTCCACACAAAAAACATGAACATTTGTATTTGGTATGGTAGGAGTCAGGAGTTTCCTAGCTCCTGCAATGAATCCTTCTGGGTCAATGTATTTTTATAATGTTTCTCTCATCTTGCAACTTTCTAGCCATGTGCTCACCAAATCAATAGCACCCTTACCAATAGTAAACTAAAAGATTTTAAATTTCCTAGGGGTTAATGTCCCCTTTCTGTGTGGTGCAAAATGTTCATTGTCTGTTAACAATAGCTACCAGATGAACTCCATAGCTGCAACTCTGGATGGCACATAATAGGGTAGGACATGAGGAGGATGGGTGCATCCATATACCCTTATCATAGTAAAATTTTCTTCTAAAAATAAATCTCCCCAGTTATGGTCACCCTCCCATTTGTCCACATACTCACAAGGTCTCAACAATTGTAGTTTTTCTAATACCCATGCTCTGCATCAATGGATATACAATCCAGTTCTTGAATCCACAAAAATCACAATCTTTGGATGTATAATTCCATATCCTAACCCAAAATTGAATAGGATTAGGCCAGTCCTGAAAAATCCTCTGAGGATTCAAGTTATTCACATTCATGATCCCATGATTGAAATGCAATAACAAATGCATCAAGATAGAATAATGGAAAAACCTAGGTTCCTTTTCCTTGGGATCTTTCATCTTCTTCTGCACAGCTACAAATCCCTCATGAATTTTATCAGTAATCTACTGTATATAATCATAACTGGTGCTAGAATGCACAACTTGCAAATCTATTACCATCATTAAAATTCCAAAGTTTATTTTCTCTGCTCTTCCATCTATACCCAACACTCTACACAAAGCATAAGCAATGTACTTAATATAGAAATGTAAATCTTTAAAATAGTAGGGTGCAGTTCCAGGTATTGGGGTAATATGATTCCTAACCTCCTTAAGCATATGCTTCTGCAATTGGTTTCTAGCAACACCAGGTTGTAACCTATATCTCTCTTCTTGCTTAGTAATATTTATCTTGGTGGACATGGTACTGTATAAGCCAAAGGCTTGCATGAATGAATTCCTATTCAAAATCAATAGGGCAGTACCATCATTTTTCCTAATTGTCCTAGATAGAGCATCATAATGGCTTGCAAGACCTAGAAACATGTCTACATCTACATAAACATCAGGGACAATTAACCTAGCAAGACCACTAGTCCAAGGGTTTGATACTGGGATGGCTTTATCAGAATTAGTATAAAAATAGTTAAATAGAGAAAAACCTGTGGAACCTGGAGTGCGGGCATCTCTGATTTCACAATAGTCATCTACCAGTAAATTTGCATTTACCCTCTTGTTCTATGTGGACCCTGGCAACAGCTTCAAGAATTCATCAGAGAAATTCCTCTTTCCCTTGGCATCATCATCTACTTCATTACTCTTCCCGCTGGTAGAATCCACACTGACTGCTTTACTCATCTTGTTCTGTTTCCACTTCTCCTTCACCGATATTGAGACAAATCTCCTCTCAGGACTCACTACTCTTCTCTGTGCACTGCTAGAAATTCAAGAACCTTGACAACCATAGAATTACCCTGAAATTAGACAATTTCTACCTTTTGAACACAAAAGACCTAGCAATTCTTCACTCTGCAATTCTGGATGTATGACAAATGAAAATAAACCTGCGATCATCTCTTTAATGCAACTTTTCAAAGTACTTAGCTCATCATTGAAAAGACAATCAATTTTGCTTTCAAGTTAACATACTATGGAATTAATTGAAATCCTAGTTGTAGCTTATGAATGTGACAGGAAATCAAATTCATATGAGTGTGTTTCTAGAAAAACCTTATAAAATTTGAACAGAATGACATGTCTTCATATGATTGGTTCATCACCAGATATCTCAACTACCTTTTTCATGCAATAATTAATCTTCTGGATTCTCATTGGATGCTGAATCTCTATGTTGTCATGTCAGAAATTGCCACCTTTTATCATTTTTCATACTCAGCGACCACGTGACTGTGCAGTGTCTCTTTGTCGCTGATCACATTTCTTAACCCTCAATTCTTCTGGAGATCTAGCGACCGTATGAATTTCTTCACTTGGCTTAACCATGGTTAAATTCTAGCGATCACGCGACTAAAGGTTACGTTTTATCTTTTAACTATTATCGCTAAGTCTCTGAATGTTTATTCTTCTTTACACGACCCCGCGACTAACCTTTGTTGCCCAATCGCTGATTAAAACTGCTACTCGATATTTCTTTCAGAGACTACGCGACATAGCTTTATCCTTTAATCTAGATTCAGAGACTATGCGATTAAAGCTAATCTCATTGTTGCTATCACTTTTTACTCTTAATGCAAATCTAATAGAGACTCAGCGACTACCATTGATCTTTTCACATTCTGCATTTGACGGCTCTGCTAAGTCACTGAGTATGTTTTAAAAACCTTAAATCATTTAGAGACTACGCGACTAACCTTATCTCTTTGTTGTGGACATGTGTCTCATCTTAAGTGTTTTTCTCCAAATCGCTGAAGAAACACTAATTTAACATTTTTAATCAGCGACTACCCAACCATCATATACTTTAATCACCTTGCGGTTTGTCGCGAAGTCTCATCATCTTTTACTTAACTGAATTTTTAATTGGAGACTACGCGACATAAGCATTTAACATGTCACTTAATTGTGTTATGATTCAGAGACCCTATGAATGAAGTAATCGCTAAGTCTCATGAAAATTCACTAACTGCATGATACTTTGCGCAACACCGTGACTTAACTGCCTGTTTCCATGTTGCCTGATGACGTGTTTCTGTATTGGGAGACTTCGCGACTGAAGGGTTTCGCCAAGTCTCATAACTTATAAGGAATATTCTCTTTCTTTCTGAGACATCCCAACAACAGCTAATCGCTAAGTCTCATGAACATTTGGAATATGATTTTAGGATTAAGCGACTCAGTGACTATTAAAAAGCACATGACTTTTGTAACTTAAGTTTCTCAAAAAGGTAATGCAAAATTAGAAACTCGATTATCATTTTAGGGCCTTTTTGCATTTTGACTTAGAAAATAGCTTAGGGTTTTGGGTTTTTGCACTATTCAAATGGATTTTGACCAAAAAACATAGAATTTCACAGGGATACTTCAAAAATGAGACAGACCTTTCTGATTTGGGATAGAACTTGGCATGAAGACAACAAAATTTAGGGCAAACCAACAAGACCAGGAACACAACCAACACTTGGCATTGCACATTTAAAGCTCTTCCTACGAGCAACACAAAAATATTCTATTACATCTGGCTATTTCTGGAGGTGGAAATCACCAAAATGAGGGTTTAACTAAGGCAAAACCCTATATAGCCACCCTGAAAAACCATCTTCAGATATCTACAGTCGTTTTGAGAGTTGCAGAGCATATTTGGATACGCTTTTTAGAAAACTTTAAGGATCCACGAACAAAATTTCCATTAGAGCAGTGCAGGTCAAGGTCAACATAAAGGGGAACAATTGTACCCCCATATTTGGGTCAAGGTCGACCTGGCTCAAAAAAGAAAAATATTTTTGGGTTTTCTCCATCTCTATGTTTCCGTTCCAGATATGATTGCAGAATTTATAGAAACTTGATACAGACATGAGAAAATAGGTGTTTCCAAATCTGCTATGTTATGAGGTGTGTATTTCACTCTATCTTATTTCATTATTCTTTGCAAACATTTCAACATTTATATTCCGTATCATTATAATTTCATGTATGTGGTTAATAGAGGCATAGGGTCTCTTTTATGTGCAAACCCCCATTGTTCTATACCCTATCCATATTTCCCACCATATATTTTGATGAACCCGTTTACGACAACTCTTTCATTTTGGTGTTAGATTTTCATTTTATCTTAGATCTTACATGCATATAAAAGTAGATTTATTTTATTCTCTTGGATTTATATTTCAAAATTTTTTAAAAAAATCACAAAATTTCTTTAAAAATACAAAAACATTTACATTTTTCATGCTTGTAGTGCTACTTTGTGTTTAACATATATGATTTTTGTTTTGAATACTTTGGTGAGGCTTTTATTGCAAAAGAGGATAGATCCCCTAATGAGGTACATGGAAGTGAGGATGAAAATTGTTTGAATAAGATCTCTATTGATCCTATTCCTATTTCATCCTCCTCTACAACCTCTTCAATTGACCTTTACCATAAGGTGTGTGCATGGTTACCTTCATGTTCCACTATTTGAAATATTGATGCACCTAGAATGTCATATCCTCAACCTTTTTTGACAGTAAAAGGATGTCCTCGAATAACAATTAAGGGTAAACGCAGAGATCCTTTTTATTTCTTTGATAACATGAATTCCATTTCACATGCTTATGACACATGGAATAACCCTCAACCTACTATTCCATTTTCTTTACCTCCTTCTCAACCTATGCTTCCTCAAGCACCTAGGTTTCCATCTTCCTTTAAGGAGTATGACTTAGTTGAACAATTACGTGCTACTCTCGCTAAAATATGTTTATGGGAATTTCTTCAAACTTCCCCGACATATCATGAGGCATTGCAAAAGGCTTTATCTACCCTTCCTACTTCACCTCCTAACCAAGAGAATATTAATTCATTTTTGGAGTGCATGCATACTATGCCTTTTGTACCTCCTATTGTGTTTATCGATGATGATTTACCTTCTGTTGAGGTATAAGATCAATATGATGTTCTTATGGTTGTTGATGCAGGAGCATATTGGGTCCTTATCAAACCTACTCAACCAAAAATATCTTTACTTCCATTTCCAGTTTGTTCTTTGTCACTCTGCTTCTGTTGCTCGGCATCCTTGCCAAGTTGCTTGGTCATGCTGGTTTTCTTCTGTTGCTCGGTCCTTCTTTGGCCAAGTGCTATGTTTCTCGATCATGCTTTGCTGAGTTTGTTTATTTGGGAGTTGGAGCTGTTGGCCAACTTCTTCACTTAATTTTTGTGGCTTAATTAATGTGGGGTCTCTGATTGGGATCTATGTGGACCTAAATCTAAGTCTCACCTTTGTATTTGAGCACCGACTTCTCTGTTGGACTCTTGTATATATTCTTTTGTATGTTCTTAGTTTAGTAGCAAGTCTTAGAGCAAGAAGACAAATGTTAAGATATTGAAGATCTGAGATCTCTGTTGTAAGAAGATCCTTTGTAATACATTGTGATGTATATGGTCGTAACCAAGAAGGCCTTAAAGCCTAGCATGTATTGAGTTTGATCAATTAATAATAAAAGATCATTGTAATTCTCTTTCTCACTATGTTTTTGTTTAATTCTGCATTGTTTCTGCAAGCTGGATGGTTTTTGGGTGTGCCCTAGGCCCCATCGTCCCTTCTCCTTGCATTAGGTGGTATCAGAGCGTGGTGAGATCTAAGTTCCTTATTGAAAACCTAACCCTAGTGGTATTGTTGTGGGGTGGAAAGTTGTGATTTGACCTACAATTGTAGAGAGTTTCAAGATGGTTTGTGGGAGAGGAAATCTAGATCCAGGTCTAGCTGATATGCTTAGACAGATGGCTGCAAGATTGGAAGTTGTTGAGACATCCCAGCGCAGAGGAAGGAATCTTGAAGATGTTAGTGATGATGAATTTGAAGAGGTTCAAGGTGAAGCTGCACCTACACCTGTGATGGACTAGGAAGAAGAAAGATTCTTGAGAGCCTTGAAAAGTTTGAAATCCACACCTCAGTTCAATCCTCCTGAGTATAGTGGAAAATTAGATTCTGGTGAATTGATTGACTGGATAACTAAGATGGAAAAATATTTTGAATATGAGAATGTTGCAGAGGATAAGAAGGTGAAGATTGCAAGCACAAAATTGAAAGGTCATGCATCCTTATGGTGGGAACATCTACAATTGGATAGAAAGAAGAAATGAAAAGACAAAATCAAGATATGGGATAAGATGGTGAACAAATTGAAAGGCAAGTTTCTTCCTTGTGATTATCAGATTAACATAATCCAATGAATGCAAAGTTTGAAGTAGAAGGAAAATCAGTCAAATACTATACTGAGGAATTCTACAGATTAGACATCAGAAATAGACATGTTGAAGATGAAGTGGAAAGAGTTTTAAGATACCTGAATGGCTTCAGAAGTTCCATACAAGATGAAATCAGTTTGGTCAAAATGGAAGGTATTGAAGAGGCATATCAATTTTCCCTAAAAGCTAAAGAAAATTTGAACAAAAGATATGAACAAAGACAAAGAGGCAGAGGTGGTAGATTCCCTAGAGGAAGAGGTAGATCTCATGGTGAAAACAGTAGATCTGAATCCGACAAGTCAGTTTGAGACACATCTCAAGACAAGGGAAAGACTGAATGGAAAGGTGGAAGTTCATACCGAGGAAGAGGCAATTACTCCAGAGGTGGATATAGCAGAAGAGGGTTCCAGGTAACTTGTTACAATTGTGGTGAAGAAGGACATAAATCCTTTGAGTGTACACATGCAAGCAAGAAATTTGGCAGTAAGAGCAGAAATGCATTGATCAAAAGAAGAACCATCCAATGAAACTGAAAGTAACCTCATGATCCGAAAGATACTATGGAGTGAAAAAGATAAGAAATATCCAATCAAGAAAATTTTGTTCAAGACCAGATGTAGAGTTGTAGACAAAGTTTGGAAAGTGAATTTTGATAGTGGAAGCTTGGAGAATTTGGCATCTAAGGAAATGGTTGCAAGTTTGCAGTTGGAGAGGATGAAACATCCAAAACCCTACAAGATCTCATGGATCAAGGATGAGCATACATTAATGGTGAGTGAACAATGTTTTGTGAATCTGAAAATTGGAAAGTACTATGATAAGGTGTTGTGTGATATTATGCCTATGGATTGTTGTTATATTTTATTGGGTAGACCTTGAAAATATAATAGACATGCTATACATGATGGAAGGTTGAATATATATTCTATTTGGGTTGATGGTAAGAAGCAAATTTTGTTACCCTTGGTTGAAGAATCTGTTGATGAGCTATGTACATTCGTGAAAGTTTGTTTGATGGAAGGTAGACAGTTTGTTAAGGATTTGAAAAGAGATGATATCTGTTATGCCTTGATTCCTAACAAACCATGTAAGATATAGAAGATAACATTCCTATAGAAGTTGGAAAGTTTCTCATAGAGTACAAGGAGATAATTTCACATAATGTACCTGATGGTTTGCCACCAATGAGAGATATCATTCATTGTATGAATTTGATTCCTAGAGTTATTTTACCAAACACGGCACCACATCGGTTAACACCGATGAAGAATGAAGAGATTAACCGACAAGTTCATGAATTTTTTGAACAAAGGTTTGATCTAAGAAAGTTTGAGTCCATGTGCAGTACCAAATGTTTTGGCACCTAAGAAGAATGGAGAATGGAGAATGTGCACTGATTCCAAGGCAATAAACAAGATCACAGTGAAGTATAGGTTTCCTATACCAAGAATGGATGGCATAAGGGATTGCTTGAGTGGAGCAAAATATTTTACCAAAATTGATTTGAAAAGTGGATATCATCAAATCAAAATCAGAGAAGGTGATGAATGGAAGACTGATTTCAAGACAAAGGAAGGTTTTTATGAGTGGTTGTTTATGCCTTTTGGTTTAACTAATGCACCTAGTACATTTATGAGGCTGATGAATGATGTTCTGAAGAGATTCTTGAATAAGTATGTGATTGTATATTTGGATGAAATTCTGATATTCAGTAAGACCAGAGAAGAACATTTGATGCATATAAGGCAAGTGTTACAAAGATTAAAAGAAGAATAGTTGTTGATAAATCTGAAGAAATGTTCCTTCATGAAAGAGGAGCTTGTGTATTTGGGAATTGTGATTTCAGCTGATGGTTTGAAGATGGATCCAGAGAAGTTTGAAGCTATACTGAATTGGCCTACACCTGAAAAATGTCACTAAGGTAAGACCATTTCATGGATTGGCAAGTTTTTACAGGAATTTTATCAGAAATTTCAATTCTATTTGTAATGCTATGACTGAAACAATGAGAGGAGACAAAAGAGAATTCAAATGGACACATGGAGCTAATAAGAGTTTTTAAGCTTTAAATTTGAAAGTTGTTGAATTACCTGTGTTGGCATTACCTGATTTTAATAAAGTATTTCAAGTTGAATGTGATGCAAGTGGAAGTGCAATTGGAGCTGCGTTGACTCAATAAGGTAAACTTGTTGTTTTCTTTAGTGAAAAGTTGAATGATACAAAAAGGAAATATTATGTCTATGATTAAGAGTTCTATCCTATTCTTCAAGATATGAATAAGTGGATATATTATTTGATGCCAAATGAATTTGTGTTGTATACTGATCATAAGGCTTTACAGTATTTGGGTAGTCAGAATAATTTGAATCAGAGACATGTGAAATGGGTTGAATATTTGCAGAGATTTACATTTGTGATAAAACATAAGAGTGGAGTTTCTAACAGAGTTGCTGATGCATTGAGTAGAAGAATATCTTTGTTGACTGAAATGAGAGTTGAAGTTGTTGGCTTTGATGACATGAAGAATCTGTATGAAAGTGATCCTGATTTTTCAAAGCAGTGGAGAGTGTGCAGAGAACCTAATTCAAATAAATCAAGTAAGTATGAAGACTATTTCATTCAAGAAGATATGTTGTTTAAAAGTATTCAGTTATGTATACCAAGAGGATCAATGCGAATTAATCTGATAAAGGAGAAACATAGTAGTGGATTGGCTGGACACTTTGGCATTGATAAAACATTGAGTTTGTTGAAGGAGAGGTACTTTTGGCCTCAGTTGTATAAGGATGTTAAGAAATTTGTAAGAAGTTGTGGAGTCTGTCAAGTTTCAAAGGGAGTAAGTCAAAATACTGGTTTGTATACACCTATTATTGTTCCTGAGAAACCTTGGAGTGATATCAGCATGGATTTTTTTCTTGGCTTACCTAGGGTAGAAAGAGGTAATTATTCTATATTTGTTGTTGTGGATAGATTTTCTAAAATGACACATTTCATACCATGCAAGAAAACATCAGATGCAATACATATAGAAGATCTTTTCTTTAAAGAGATTGTCAGATTGCATGGATTACCGAGGAGTATCATCTCTGACAGAGACTATAATTTTGTAAGCTATTTTTGAAGAACACTTTGGAAGAAGTTGGATACTGAGTTGAAATTTAGTTCTACGTTTCACCCACAGACTGATGGACAAACAGAGGTTGTAAACCGGAGTTTGGGTAACTTGTTGAGATGTTTAGTTGGAGACACACTAGGCAATTGGGATTTGATGTTGGCACAAGCAAATTTTTCCTACAATAGTTCAGTTAATAGAAGTACTAGAAAGATACCATTTGAGATTGTTCATAGCACACAACCTAGAGGTATATCAGATTTGACAGACATTGTTAGTGAAGAGAAAAGAAGTGTTGATGCAAAGGAATTTGCAGAATTCATGAAGATATTGCATGGGGATGTGAAGTAGTAGAAGCTGGAGAAAAGTAATAAAAAATACAAAGATGATGCAGATGGATCAAGAAGACATAAGATATTTGAAGTTGGTCATGTTGTGATCATTCATTTGAAGAAAGGAATATTTCCTATTGGAACATATGGGAAACTAAAGATGAAGAAATTTGGTCCTTGTAAAATATTGAGAAGATTTGATAGTGGAAATGCTTATGAAGTTGAATTACCTGAGGACATGGATATATCACCTATATTCAATATTTTAGACTTGTATGAATATCATGAACCTAATGAAGAAATGGCAGTACCAAGTGATTATCCTAAGAAGTAGATAGAGGAAGTTGAGAAGATCTTGAAATAGAGAATTGGCAGAAGTACAAGAGGAAAGTAATACATGGAATATCTAGTAAAGTGGAAAAATAGAATGATTGAGGACTCATCTTGGATTTCTCAATCTAAGTTGGATTCATTTCAGGTTGGACCCGATACATGATTCAGGGAATCATTTCTTTTCAACCCTGGGTGTTTGATGCAGGAGCATCTTGGGTCCTTAGCAATCCAGCACAACCAAAAATATGTTTACTCTCATTTCTAGTTTGTTCTTTGTCACTCAGCTTCTGTTGCTCAGCATGCTTGCCAAGTTTCTTGGTCATGCTAGTTTTCTTCTGTTGCTCGGTCCTTCTTTGGTCGAGTTCTCTGTTGCTCAGTCATGCTTTTCCAAGTTAGTTTATTTGGGAGTTGGAGCTACTAGCCGACTTCTTCACTTAATTTTTGTGGCTTAATTAATGTGGGGTCTCTCATTGGGATCTGTTTGGACCTAAATCTGGGTCTCACCTTTGTAATTGAGCACTGAATTCTCTGTTGGAATCTTGTATATATTCTTTTGTATGTTCTTAGTTTAGTAGAAAGTCTTAGAGAAAGAAGACAAATGTTAAGATCTTGAAGATCTGATATCTCTGTTGTAAGAAGATCATTTGTAATACATTATGATGTATATGGTCATAACCAAGAAGGCCTTATAACCTGGCATGTATTGAGTTTGATCAATTAATAATAAAAGATCTATGTGTTTCTCTCTCTCACTATGTTGTTGTTTAATTCCATATGTTTTCTGCAAGTTGGATGGTTTTTGGGTGTGCCCTAGGCCCCATCATCCCTTCTCCTTGTGTCAGTTGTTGTTTCTATTAATCAGAGTATCATCCGTATAACATTAATTGACAATGCATCTGGTCTTAATGTTTGTAGCATGGATATGCTTAAGGAAATTAAGGCAGATCTTACAACTATTCAACCTAATAATTTCCCTATTCATAGATTTGATAATATTACAAAGAGAACTTTGGGTATTATTACAGTACCTGTTAAGGTTGGTCCAGTTATTCTCAATACACCTATTCATGTTATGCTTGGACCTCTCAATTACAACCTTCTTTTAGGTAGACCTTCATTACATACTATGCATGCACTTCCTTCTTCTCTTCATTGCAAGGTTAGGCTCATTTATAACAATTTGATGTATATGTTACATGCGGATGATGCACCAAATCCTTGCTTAAATGTGGAATAAGCTAAAGTTTATTAACCTCTCCAACCAAGTAAAGAACCTGAAAGGCCACCTGATATTAAACAAACTGAAGCTCCATCTTCTTATTTGACTGGGGATGATTGGAGAACATTATACTTTAATCCTTCTTTTATTATAGAATATAAAGTTTCTGATTTGGAATTCAGGAAATAACAAAGTGGGTTTGAAAAACAAGTTTTTACTCCTTCCCCACTTTCTGCGGCATTAAAAGGTAACTTTTTTGCTGCCTCGATTGAAGAAATAATTGAAACAATATTTAATGGGAAAGGATGTGGTAAATACGAACAAGGTATATAGGTACCTTTGGAGAATGAAATTTATGATTATACATATGGATTGGGGTTCAATCCTTACAAACAACCATAGGCTTTTCCTCTCAATGTAAATCATATATGTGGTGGACATTTGAAGTTGGTTAACCCACTCCTCCTCGACATGGATCAAAAACCTATCTTGGATGTTTTTCCTAAAGATGAAGCCTTAGTGGATTTTTTAGGAGCTTATGAGGATCTACCTATGTTTCATCATAAAATAAGGAAGCCCTATTGTCTAAATACATAAGCTTATTTTGGAGAACATGATGAACAAGATATTTCTCCTTTACCAATGGAATCTCCGATACAAAGTAATTTTCTAATAACTGAGACTATTGAGGTTCAAGTAGATGCAAATGACTATGAGAAGATGATAAAAATTGGGAAGTGTTTGAATCAAGATGAACGTGATCAGTTGGTTTCCATTTTACTTGAATTTAAGGATATTTTTTCTTGGACATATTCAAATATGCCAGGTATAGATCCTAAGATTATTACTCAAAATATTACTCTCAAACCAAATGCTAAACATGTGAAGTAGAAAATCCAAAAGATGAATCAAGGAATTGCCTTATTAGTTAAGGCTGAAATTGAAAAAAAAATTGGATGATGGATTCATCCGCTCTATTGATTACTCAAATTGGATTTCAAACATTGTGACCATTTCAAAAGTTGAAAATAAGATAAGAATGTGTACTGACTTCTGAGATTTAAATAAAGCATCGTTAAAATAATATTTCCCATGACCTAATATTGATATGATTATGGATTCAATAGCGGGTCATGCTCTATTATCTTTCATGGATGACTTTTTGGGCTATAATCAAATATTTATTCCTACTAAAGATCAACTTAAGACCGTGTTTATGACACCTTGGGGATCATTTTGTTGGGTCATGATTCCTTTTGGATTAAGAAATACGGGAGCAACTTATCAGCGAGCCATGACTTTGATTTTTCATGATTAAATTCATAAGATTCTTGAGGATTATGTGGATGATATCTTGGCAATATATATATAAAGAGGAGGTCATGTTTGTATTCTATGACAAATATTTGAAAGGAATTAGAAGTTACAATATGATATTGAATCCTAAGAAATGTTCCTTTGGAGTTGATTCTGGTAAGTTATTGGGGTTTATAATATCTAAGCGAGGCATAGAGGTAGATACTAGAAATATTGATGCTATTTTTAATATGCCTCCTCCTAAGAACATTTATCAATTACAAAGTTTACAAGGAAAAATTCAATATATTCGTCGCTTTGTTTCCAACTTAGCTGATAGAACCATTCCTTTTACTTCCTTGCTTATAAAAGATACAACTTTCTCTTGGAATTAGGAATGTAAACAATCCTTTGAGCAATTTAAGGATTATCTCACCAATCCTCCTATTTTGCAACCTGCTCAAATTGATAAACCCTTTTATCTGTATACTTCAGCCACTCTGAATGCGGTGAGTGCGTTGTTGGCTCAACATGATAGTGAAGGTAAGGAAAGACCTGTGTACTACATTAGTCAGACTTTACTTGATTATGAAACAAGATATACATATTTGGAAAAACAATGCTTAGCTGTAGTTTATGCTTGTCAGAAACTCAGGCATTATCTATTAAATTTTGAAGTGAATGTGATTGTTAAATTTGATTTTTTGAAACATCTTTTCTCAAAGACTGATCTCTTTGGCCATCTTGCAAAGTGGGTGATATTACTTATGGAATTTTATCTTAATTTAATTTCTCAAAAATCAACTAAAGGACAAGCTTTAATAGATTATTTGGCAGAAGCTCCTTGTCCTCATTCCAATACATTCTTTTCTTCAATAGAATTCCCCGATGAAAACATTCTAGATATTAAACAAGATGATGTTTGGGAATTATATTTTGACGGATCTAGACGTAAGACAAGTTTTGCTGTTGACATTATCTTGATCCCTCCTACCAAAAAACCGATCCCTATGAAATATAAATTTACTTTTCCTTGTACTAAAAATATTTCAAAGTATGAAGCTCTTATAGCTGGCTTACGAGTAGCTTCATCCCTTAACATTAAAAACTTGGAAATTTATGGAGATTTGCAATTGATAGTGGAACACATT
This sequence comes from Thuja plicata, assembly GCA_018584345.1. Classification (NCBI taxonomy): domain Eukaryota; kingdom Viridiplantae; phylum Streptophyta; class Pinopsida; order Cupressales; family Cupressaceae; genus Thuja; species Thuja plicata. The sequence continues at coordinate 232,762 of MU227019.1, forward strand.
AAATGAGGTTATCAGACTAAGAATGATAAAATGACATAATATAGAGATTTTTCTCTTGATGTTCTTTCACAATTCTCTTCTTATACGATTCAAACTTTACCTAGGAAAGATAATCGACATGTGGACGTCATGGCAAGTGCAACTTTTTTGGTTTGTCTTGAGAATAATGTTGAATACTTTCAATTTACTATACATACTCTTAAAAACCCTAAAATTTCCAATGAGGTTACTCTGATTGTTTCAATTTGCATTTAGATGAATGGTATTCTCATATCTTTCATTTTTTGAAAGATGGTACTTTTCCTAAATTGGAAACAAGGAACATGCGTAATTGTATTAGGAAGCTTGTAGCACATTATATCATTTTAGGAGATACACTTTAAAAATTCTCTTATGATGGTTTTCTATTAAGATTTCTTGGTAGAAACAAAATTCCAATAGCTTTGGCAGAAGCTCATTCGGGTTCTTGTGGGGGACATTTGGGTGGAAAATCTTTAGTCAATAAACTTCTTAGAATGGGATATTATTGGCAAAAAAAGGAACAAGATTCTTTCATGTTTTTTAAGAAGTGTCCTCAATGTCAGCAACATAGTAATTCGATTCATGCTCCTGCTCGTGAGCTTCATAATCAAGTTTCTCCATGGCCTTTTAATATTTTGGGTTTTGATCTTATTGGAGAAATATCACCAGCTTCTTCTCAAGGACATAAGTACATCCTAACAGATATAGATTACTTTACAATGTGGGTGGAAGTTGTCCCTCTCCGTTCAACTACTACAAATTTTATTTGTGATTTCATTCTTAACAATATTATAACATGATTTAGTATTCCTTCGACGATAGTTTGGCTAATGGTACCTCTTTCAAGAATAAAGACATCATAATTTTTTTGGATAAATGTAAAATTCAGCATAGATTTTTGACTCCCTATTATCCTCAATCTAATGGTCAAGCTGAAGCATCAAATAAAATCATTGAACAAATTATGAGGAAAACAATTAATAAGCATGCGAAAGATTGGCATATCCAAATTACCTATGCTTTATGGGCTTATAGGACTAGTGTTCATACTGCCACGGGTACTTCTCCTTATAATCTTGTCTATGGTACTGATGCTATTATGCCTTTGGAATTGGAAATACCTTCTTTACGTGTTTCATTTCATGGGATAATTGACAAAGATACATTTTGAGAACAATGATTACAAGAATTATAAATGTTGGATGAATAACAAATAAATGCTTTGGAAAACATAAAGGCTTATCATAAATCACTTCAGAAGTAGTATAATCAGAAGGTAATTGAACGATCATTCTCAGTGGGTAATTTAGCGTTATATGAGAATCAAAGAAATGTGAATGCTTTACCTGGTGAAAAGGGAAATTTTGGCCCTAATTGGCTTGGACCTTTTGTTGTAATTGAGAACTTTGGTTCAGGTGCTTACAAAATTTCTAATATGGATGGTGTGCCTTTTAAAGAACCTATCAATATTATGCATCTAGAACGTTATTATCCCTAGTACAACATTATTTCCTTGTGTATTTATGTATTCTTTATAAAATAGTTATGTTTGTTTTATAGGTTATGTGATTTTAGTAGATTACATTTAAATACAGTTATACACATTCTTTCTTTCTATTAAGTTTTATGTTATTGGTGAAAATATAGTAATCAATGAAAAAACTAACTAGCAAAGAGAGTTTTTCATCTATATATAATTTTTTTGAGTTTGATACATATGTGGCACAATGCCCTATCTACCACTCTCTCTATCCCTATGCTCGGGTGGTTGATGGCTCCCAGATATCTCTGGTCCATGATATGAAGATGAAGATCTGTGTACAACATTTTGTGAGTGGCTCCTCGATATGCTAAGCTCAATTAAACACTCTTGTTATCTTCGTAGTTCCACCATCAGTCTCTCTACATAACCTCAGCTCTCACTAGACACAAGCAAAGATGCATGCATGCCTCCCGAGATCTCTATGATCAACGAGTAACTCTCACTTGTTGGCTGGTAGTCGGTAGAATAGGAATGTATCCTTCAGGAGCTCAGATACGAACCTCCTCCACTCCACTATGCTAACTGTAGAATTAAAATATATTTATATTTTAGTACTTTTTCTTCAAAAACAAAGTTAAATATTTTAATAAAATACATGTTTTATACCTGGATCTCCCTCCTAGGTATCACTGAAGGGTCTAGATGGTGGGGGCATGGAGTGACTACTCTCTCCACACTCAATATGTCTAGGTCTCAGAGGTGGTATCTTTGTATGGGTGCATGAAGGTCATCGTGATCTCAGTGGTGTTGCATGAACAATATGCTCATCTGAACTGGTACTATCAGTCGGGGGCATCTTTTATGCTCTCTCCTCTTCTCTCTCCTCCTCTTCTCTCTCCTCCTCCATGAGATCTCCCTTGGTGATGGGCTACTCCTTGTCACTGTGATCATCCTCCTCCTTTAGTACACTACCATCTTGGTGTATCCTCTTAGAAAGGCCTAGATCACCTGTGGGATAGTCATCAGGGAAGATGGGGTGGGTTCCATTCAGACTCTAGTATCTAATGTAGTCTTTGTTGATGCTTAAATGGGCCACATCAGAGGCTACCTCTATATCCTCTCTCTCATTTGTATAGCACCGACTCCGTGATAGTATCTCATCGGATGTGTGTACCAAGGTACTGCTCTGGGGACCCCCTGTATAAGACCAAAATGTCTCATCACTCTCTCATAGTAGTACGACATTACTATGTGGCTAGAATGACCCTCCAGAAGCTTGTCCTATTGTGAGTATCTCATCTGATGTCATGTATCTGGAAAATATGTCATGCGACGGTATGGTTTCCATACCATTTCTATGTCTGGTACATGGTATCAATGTACCCTGCAATGGAGGATATCTTTGTGCTACCATAAATATCCCAGTGGATAAGAAAAGGCTCTAGGTGTGCCCAAATCTAACATCACAAGAACACCCTATGGTCATGTACATGTGAAATGCTTGAACAACCAAATATATAATAGTGTGCATATTGTGAGACTCTCTCGCTGATATCTCACCAACTGACATAACTCATGGTATGGATGGGCTAGCATGTTGTGGCCCCACGCGAAGATGGTCCTATCACTCTCCATCCTACGTACGAGATGGGTAAAAGATGTTGAAAAAATTGCACCCTTTGTCTTGGGTACTAAAACTAAAGAAATTATACACAGCTTAACCCTTTGTACAAAGGGTGTCGGACCTGCCAGTATGGCTGATAGGGTGATATGGTATGCTCATGTTTGCATCCATGGAATCCGTCCTAGGCAATGCTTTAAATTTGCGTGAATATCCTTAGGACCCCGCTATACTCTCAGTCTGATGGGCTCGCCCTGAACTAGAAGTCATAGGATCCTGTATACATCCTCTAGTGGCACTATGATCTCTCCTGAAGGGAGATGAAAGTAACATGTGTCCTCATCCCACCTCTCTATAAGATCCAATATCATGGCTCGGTGGAATCCCATCTATGGTAGGACTGTTACACATTACATTCCTACATCTCTTAGCAGTTGTGTCTCATCCTTGTTTAGCTCAGACAGCTTCTCTCTAATGATCAGTAGTGGCCCTCCAAAGGGGTGATCTCGGAGATGAACACAGTCCTGTAAGAACAAAACAACATCATCTCAGAACTATAGAACCACAAAACTATATATCCAAATTCACTAGGTCAAGGTTGACTTCTGTTTGGTCAATGTCGACCTTCCTGGGCCGGGGTCAACCTCACTCCATGAAAGGTGTGGACCTTCCCAATTTGTGTCAACCTTAAAAGGTCAAGGTCAACATTACTGGGTCAGGGTCGACCTTTAAAGGTCAGAGTTGATCTTGCCTTTAAAAAAAGGAATTTTGGATTATAGATATCAAAAACAATGAACTTACCTTGGGAAGCAGCTTTCTTGTGGCCAGGCACTATCTCAAGAGCTCCATTCATTTCGCTCAAAGTTCCTCTCTGGTCAACATCCTTCTTTGTCTCCTAAACTCTGAAAAATGTTAAGAATAAGGAGGCATGTTCTCTCAATTTCATCTTAGTAAGTCTTAGGTGGTTTATGGATTTTCATTAACCTTGTTTGCTACAGGTTGTAGGTACTAAGGGTTTCTTGTAGGATCTCTGCATTAAGGACTTGGATATATCCTTTTTATTTATTATGATGTTTTCTTACTTTAGCTTGCATATTCACGTAGTGTCATATCTAAGATAAAGTGGGGGATAAATGTATCATCTTAAAATGGAAGCACTTCCATCTTGGTAGATTTAGAACCCTCATTTAGTGCATTTACATGATAGATTTGCATTTAGGATGCATTTGCAATTGGTAATTCTTTGTTTCTAGGTAAAATTAGGGTTAGGATCCTGAGGATTCTCCTAGATTTCCTTCTTCATGGATCTATTGTCAAGTTAGGGCCTATGTAATGGTCATCCTAGCCTTCATCACACTTCTTCTAGGCCCATGTTCCCTTTTCCAGCACTCTATTCTATTTTCCCATCATCTTGTGTCTCTAGCCGACCTAGAAACTTCACTACTAGTCTAAGTTGACTAGCATGAAACCTCAAGTCAGGGTCGAGGTTGATCCTGACCTAGGTCAGGGTCAAGGTCGACCTTGACCTAGGTTAGAGTTTATTTCTACCTTGACCTTTGTCGGGTTTTGGTTCCCACTTTCAAGTTTGGATCCTTGTGGGGCCCTAAATTCAAAATAGGCCCGCAGATCCGAATGCAGAATGGTTTTATCCAAAATCTAATTAATGAATTTATTCCTTAGTTGGCTATTGTGATTGGACCATAATTCGAGGTGAAATTTTAATTAGGGGCCCTCACATTGCCCTATGAGGCTTACCTTGAAATCTCTATATAAGCACTCTCTTTTGCCTTTATTGGATATATGAGGAGATGATGACGCAAGAATGCAAGAGGATGATATAGGAGCATAAGATATGATGATGCCTTGATGCAAGAAAGCATTTTGTGGACAAGTTATTATGGAAATTTGTTGGATCAAGAAAGAGTTTTTCAATCCTTCCTTCTTCTTTGATCTAATATTTTCAACATTAAAGCATTCAAAAGATACAATCATGGGGTAACAACTACATATTGTGTGTTTGGTATGAGTACTTTAGCCTTGGGGGCTTGGTATGCTTTCTTTATCATATTCAATTCTATGCATTTCTCTCTCATTTTAATTCTTGCTAGGTTTTTTATATAGAGGATTAGATCTTGGCATTGCACATTCAAAGCTCTTCCTACGAGCAACACACACACACATATTCTATTACATCCGGCTATTCGTGGAGGTGGAAATAAATAAAATTGGGGTTTGACTAAGGAAAAAACCCTAAATATCCACCCCAAAAAACCAATTTTAGATATCTATAGTCATTGTTTCAGGAGTTGCACAGCAGATTTGGATACCCTTTTCGGAAAACTTTCAGGATCTGTGAACATAATTTCCATCGGAGCAGTGCAGGTCAAGGTCGACATAAAGTGGCACAATTGTACCGCCATATTTGGGTCAAAGTCGACCTGGCTCATAAAAGAAAAATATTTTTGGGTTTTCTCCGTCTCTATGTTTCCATTCCAGATCCAGTTGTAGAATTTCCAGAAACTTGATACAAACACCAGAAAATAGGTATTTCCAGATCTGCTATGTCATGAGGTATGTATTTCATTTTATCTGATTTCATTATTCTTTGCAAAATTTCCTGATTTATATTCCTTATCATTATAATTTCATGTATGTGGTTAATAGAGGCATAGGGTCTCTTTTATGTGAAAATCCCATTGTTCTAAACCCTATCCATATTTCCCACCATACAAAACCTACAGTCAGTAAGATGGTGGTTAAGTAACCTGTGATCAAGTCAAATAAAATCTAATGGTTGGCATTATTTCTTAATCACAAGATGCAGAACAGATAACCTTTGAGGCATTGCGCCTCTCCGCCACATTTCTTTCATAGGTTTGTGGAGCCTTCACTTATGAAGTAAATGGTAAGGTTAATATATTATCAATTTGGTTTTGATTGGATAAACGATGTAAAGCCTCAAGGAAAACATGATCATGATCTAGCTTTTAAGGAATTGCGCTAGCACGACATGTGGATAAGTGATGGGACCCATCCAGAGGTAAAGGAAAGTTAAAACACTAATAGTTTTAAAAGGATCCAAGAGTGACTATGAAGCCTTAAACCAAAGATGTAAGGAGACTAATCATTGAGGCATCACGCTCAAGTGACATGTGGCATAAATGAGATCATGGGCCGCAGTTTGTAAAGGAATGTAAAGGCACTGTAAGTTGATGTTAATTGGACAGATAACATAGACACTATCGTGCAATGTTAGCTTTCAGGGTCGCAAATTCATAGATAGTTGTTCGTAGTTATTGAAAATGATTTGGCACTGCTTAGTGGTGGTTTGGGCCACAAGCCTTCACCAGTCCTGAAGTAGCGAACAGTTTGTAACAGTCAATGACTGATTAACATGTGTTTTAACGACAATTATATGTCATAGGTTTCATGCATCTGCATGATCACATGGAGGCAATGACTAAGTCGGAGGTTCTTGCAGATCTGCTTGGCTAGAACATGTATCATTGAAATTGTTATAAGACAACAAAATGCAATGACAAATGTCATTTATTCACTAATCCGTTGGATTAATCGGTGATCATGTTTAATGCTTGCAGAGTTGCGTAATTTACACACATGTCCTTACAAATTGATCTTGTTGTCTCGCAAGTTAAAGATGCTCTTCGTGAATGAGGTCGTGAACCCACAGTTAACCTCCAGGGGTAACCATAGATGGTTTCTATTATTTTTCAGTAGTTAAGAGAAAGGTCTCTAATTTTGGGTGAATTAGCGAAGAAGTAACATGTGTCTGGATATGTTAGTAAAAAGAAAGAGAATGTTGGTTTAGTCTCACGACCAAAAAGGGACATGTGCAGCCAAAATATGGGGTTTAACTAATGATTTTGTGACATGTGGAGCCTAGCTAGATATATTTGGTTGATATGTATGAGTCTAAACTTTTCAACTGCACCATGCTCACCAACCTGGAAAAGATCAACGACCTAGATTCAAAATGAAGTGAAAATGCAGAGCTATTCGAGTTGTTAGTCGACTCATACGAATTTAATTTTGAAAAGATGGGTATGTGCATTGCAATATTTCTGAAATAAATAGGGGATACATTTGTTTAATTGTTACATTCGTAATCATAATTCTTGAGGGTTGATCTTTGGGCGCACGAGTCAATTGTAGAGGCAGTTGAAGTTGGTGTTGCAAAAGGGCATAAACTAATAAGTTTCTTCCCTCTATTCTTTAAGGGCCCGTTTGGTTGGCGGAATTTGTGCATGCTGGAATTGCCAATTCTAGAATTGAATCCATTCTAGGTTTGTGCTATTCTCAAAATGAATTCTAGAATATGGCTGTCCTGTTTGGTTCACCTGGAAGATGACTGAGAAGATGCAAATTCTGTGTTTGGTTCCACACAACTAGAATTGGAATTGAAATTTTGTTTTTGTACACATACACATATACACACACACATATACACACATACACATATATACACACATGTGTATACACACACATGTGTGTATATATACACATGTGTGTATATATACACACATGTGTGTGTATATACACACATGTGTGTGTATATACACACATGTATATATACACATGTACACACACACATATATATATATATACACACACATGTATGTATATACACATGTATACACATACATACATGTGTATATATACACATGTATACACATACATACATGTGTATATATATACACACATACACACATGTGTGTATACACACATATACACATATATACACACATTTGTGTATATATATACACATACACACATATACACACATGTGTATATACACACATATGTGTATATAGATATGAGTATGTATATATACATACATGTATATATACTATATATATACATGTATGTATATATACACACAAGAGTATATACACACACATGTATATACATACACATGTATATTCACACATGTGTGTATATATACACACATATACACACGTGTGTATATACACATGTGTATATACACTCATGTGTATATATACATACATGTATCTACACTATATATGTACATGTGTGTATATACACTCATGTATATATATACATACATGTATATATACACACATGTATATATACACATGTGTATATACACACATATATATATGTGTATATATACACAGATTTATATATACATTCTGATAGCAATATAATATTAACAAAAAAATGGGAATGAATTTTCCTTCACAAAATAATACTCTCAATTCCAATTCCAATTTTCAATTCCAATTCCAGGTCCTGAGGGGGAATTGTGGAATGCTCAGAAAGGCCCAAAATTAGAATTCGCATAACCCTATTCCAATTTTTAATTTTGGAACCAAACAGGGAATTGAACATTTTGGGAATTCGGAAATGCCAATTCCCGTTCAATTCCAATTCCACCCCTCAACCAAACGGGCCCTAAGTGATTTGAAAGATAATTTTGTGTTGGAAAAGAGTTTTGTGTGCTTCAAAACATGGGTAGTTGTTTTCTTTTTTTACCTGTAAATTATCCTTGAATATACAATGAGTGGAGAAGGAATGTATGGGTCTAGGTCTGCTAGAAAAGGGAAGGATAGGCCCTGTTATCAGGACTTCCTAGAATTATTACCAAAATCCCCTAGTTCGTTGGCAGCTAGTGTAACTATATGGGATGATCTTTGTCATGAATGCAAGAACCATAATATTCCTTCTTCAAGGTGGGATTTGTTTAAATATTTTTACCAAAGAATGGTTAGGCCCCATCTAGTGTAACCCATGGGAGTTAAAGTTGGTTAGGTTGATCATCAAAGAAGTGTTTGTGGATGTTGAATTCCTTGGGGATTTGGCAACTGGATATTGCCTGGCAATAAGGACAAAAAGAGGGGAAGGGAATGGAGTAGTTGTGGAAATTGAGAGACAGAGCATTGCTCAGGATTTTGGGGTTACTGGTGCTACTTGCACTGACATTGATTTCAAGAGAGAAAATTGAATTTGTAAGACTCATAAAGCTTCCTTGAGAAGAACTGATGTACCAAGGCATTGATGGAGGGGGCGGATAGGAATCCCATTCCTATCCCTGGTTATCTTCAAGAGCATTTTGACCTCAAGAATTTTCAATATCATTTTATATACATTGTGCATGCCTTGTGCTAGGTTTTAGGAAAGGATATTGATGACAAAGTACCAATTGAGGTCATGTCTATGGCAATGGTCATACAACATCCAGAGGTTAATATTGATTATGACTGTGTGGGATATTTGGTGAATTCCCTACATTAAGGGATAATTTCTATTCAACGGAGCCCTTAAGCACTACTCTTTTCTTATGCATTTAATTTTGTTCTATAACGTGGATAAAGTGGATGAAGAATTTAGAATTGACCAACTTGGTGAAAATGGAGAAACATTTCCTATTCAGTACTGGGCTAGGTGTTGCGATATGAATCATCCCAACCCTAATTATGCATTTTTGTGAGAATTGGATAGTGTAACCAATTTCTAGGATGCTCAGAAAGGGATACCACTCCAGGTTATCCCCACAGATATCTAGAATTCTCGGGCCAAATGATGAATTGAAGAAGGGGCCCTATACTCATAATTGGTGTGACTTCTATTATTTGATGAAATTGCATTAATCAGAATATATGGGTGCCCACAACCTCCACATTTCTTACCATTGTTTGTTCCTAACCAAATTGTTGCAATGGAGATTTTCTAACAACTCCTTATTGAGAAGGAATACTTACAGGGAAAGAGGAGGGTCACACTTTTTCCCAGAAAAATTCAAATTGGTGAGTTCACATTTGGAAAGAAGGTATTGGATGCCTTGAACCTTTTCTTCAAAAAATATAAATTGGAAATCGGCCCAATCAGGTTATGTGATCCTGAAGGTTTTATTAGAGATCCAATACTCAAGATGGTAAGCAGAAAGGATATTCCTCCACACTAGCTCATTTATAATAAATATACTATCAATAATTTTTCTTTCAAATTAGAAGTGTGTGCTATTAGGAAAAATAGAATAATTTGATGGAAACAAAAAGAACTGGTTGAAATGGATAGACTTTTCTTAGGTTTTACCCTGATCTTCCACCATTGTTGAGAATTGAGGCAACAATGAACAACTATGATAAGTTGATAATTGTGGAAGAACAAAGTCTTGCATTTCAAGCATCATCTGCACAAAGACATGGGAAGGCCTTGGTGATTCTCGACCCGGAGGAGGAGTCCATTTTTGTTCATGGTGCTATCCAACTCATCAAGTTCCTCCATCCAAAAGACATTGAATTGAATCTACTAAGGGTTCCTCTCCATCTGAGGATACGACTGAAAGTGTAGACTACGAGGTGGATCAACCTTATAGGTTGATGGAGAGAAGTTCAACCAAGGACCCGGTGATGGATTGGAGCTCTGCAGAGATGAACCATTGGTTAAAATGATTGATGAGAGAGAAGTTGCAGCTAAGGAGTTCTTGAAAGATGATAAGTTTATTGACACTAATGAATTCATGAGTTTTCTGGTTAAGTTGAAAGGAAGACATAAAAATAATGATGGAAGAGAAACAAAAAAGTGGGGATTCTGACTAGCAGCATCAAGCTACACTTGCTACTTTGCAATCTTATGGTCCTAGGTCAGTTAAAGTAACGGTTGAGGAACCAGGGAATTAGTATTAAATAGTGGTATAATTTTACTTCGAGGATGGGATATGCAATCCTCTTTCATCATAGATCAAATTATGAACAAGCAGGTGTAGCACCCCAAAATTGGCATCTTGCAACCCTAACCAATTTTGTTGCATTTTTCACTCTTCTAGTCATCAAAGTCCTATTGTACTAGGCAATTCTGAGTCTTGACTGACTCTACTCGACCTAAGTGTCAAATGCAGAAAATCCTAAATCTACATTAATCATACATCATGTTTAATTCCTAAATATCTATTGGCTAAGCAAACCCTATGATTGAATTAATTTAATTATAAATTCCTAGCACTTTAATTAAATTAAATTCACCCTCTTTAGCTAAGACACATAAAAAGGAATGAAATGATATTTAATTATTAAATAAATATCCTCATTTTCAATAATTGAATTTAATTATTCAGATAATTGAGAAAAAAGCAATTATGAGGTCATACTTTATTTAATTAATTAAATATTCTCACAAAATCTTCTCTTCAGTTTAGAATTGGAAACTTCTCTTTAATTATGCTTTAAAGAGAAAGAAAACAGATAAAACAAATAAAACAATTAAAATCAAAGAAAGAAAACAGTTAAAGCAAAAAGAAAACAATTTATTGTATTCTTTTAAAGAAAGCTTTCTATCTTAAACTGGCTTTTCTATCTGTTTTATTTCAAAAGAGGAAACTTTCCATTCTGAACAACCTCTGAGTCTATAAAAGAACTCTCATTCTCTCATTCGAACCCCCACTCATTTTTCATGCATTGTTAAAATACTGAATTATTGTCACATGCTTAGTTGATAATCTCATATAGAATAATCTCATTTAGCAATAGATTAATTTCAATTTCTAAAATAACTGCATTGAAATCATGTCTTAGATTAATCTTGCATCTTTCAATTCTTAGAATAATCTTGCATTGTAATGCATTCATGGAGAAAAATCCTTCGTTCCTAGATTGGTCTATGGTTGTGAGACTCTCATTCTGAGAGCTATTTCGAAAACCCCGTCTGGATAGAAGGCAACAGGTCGAATCATGCAGTCAGACAGGATGAATAATCTCATATTCAGTCTTGTGTGTACCCAATGAAGAAGGACTATGTTGAAGTGTATGGTGAGTTAACAAGGCCAAATTTACCACATACAGTAGGATCCTATTTTATCTAGTGAATTTGAGTTTGGGGAATTTCTTAGAGGGTCTAGATTCAACCCTAAGTCAAAAAATTTATTTATATGGGCACTAGCCCCTTCTACCCACAAACCTCATGTTATTGACATTGGGGAAGAAAGGAAAGGTGATGCAATTATTAAGACTAGTAAAAGTACATCTGTTGTGGAGATTGCAGATATGATGACTCATGTTGCACTTATGAATAAGGTTGTTGGAAAGGATGGGGAAAAGAGACAAAAGGAAATGTATGTTGACAATATGGCTATGTCCCATGAATGTGACAAATTATATATAGAAAATGCATAATTGAAGGACGTAATAAAGCATCTTGAATCACTTCTACATGCACTCCCATAAACAAAGGGAACTATGGGTCCATCTACATTAGGGAGGGCACTTTTCCCCTAGCACGCAACGCAACAATTGAATGAGTATGTAGGAAGAATTAAGAAGCTAGATGAGGATGTTCTAAAGAAGATTTTGGATTCACTGATGTAGGTTCTTGAGCATAGAGTTGAGAAGATTTGGAATAAGGTTGATGTTGTCCATGCATGTTATTGTTCTCTTGCTCAGTCTGAAAGGATTTGTATTGATTATGTTGCTTTCCTGAAACCCCTATACGCTAAGTGGTCTGCTAGGGTAATACTCATGGGGAAATTGGATGTTGTAGTGGTATACAGAGATGACAGGCCACCTTTTTTCATGGAGACTAATGGTAGGGTTACCAGAGTAAACAATTTTTTATGATTCTTTGAGGAGAAGTTGCAACTAATCAAGGCTAAGGTACAGTCGTTTCTAAGTTTACGACATCATGTTGTTCCTCATATTTTGGGTGAGGGTAGAGAATTAAAAGATAGTGATGATTGGAAGGGGGAATTTGACCTAATTTCTCCAAGTATTGAAACAATGTTTCAATACTTGGATCATTGACAAATATGTTTAAGTTTGAAAGTTGTTTTGCAAAGTTTGTCTTTGATTCTTACACAATAACTGATGCCAAGTGGAGGGAATTTGTTACATAGGTGGAGGATTTAAAAATTATAATTGGCCATCGAATAGGGAAGTGGATGTGTGGGAAACATATACCAAAAAGAAGGATTAACAAGCTGAAGAAGAAGAGTGAATGGATACAGAGTCCCGCAGTTTTGTCTTTTTGTTTTGTTTTGTTTTGTTGCTCTAGTGATGAAAAGACCATATACAAATCGCTGAGAAGTTATATAATTACCTGAACAGACACCTTGCCCGGCTCATTTATGTCATGGGTGTGCCACGTGGTGAGGATTGAAATTGATAACTAATCTAAGGATGATAAGCTATGATTAGTTCCTTATGTTCTTCTCCAGTTGCTTTTTTGTTTTGTTTTCTCGCAGCTCATGAGAGACACATCATCTAGCATTACAACAAATTTCCAGGCAGTTAGGGGGATTTCGTTTTCAGTTCCTCCTATAACAATAGAATTAGGAAAATCTTGCAAGCATTTTAGCTTTACTAAGAGCAGTTGGAACTTAAAAAATTGGTTGTAATCTGATCTTAAGCTTGTTGCATTCCTTGCGTTATAAATGGAATACCAGGATCAGTTTTTACTTCTTCTGAAAATATTGTCTGAAACAGCATAGTGGATAGTGTCTTAGGTTTATAGTTTCAAAGGAAGATACTTTGTGATTTATGAAATGAAATGATACGATTGAGATGACAGGTTTACATGATGTCATAAGTTGTTTTATCATCTTTATATTGTATGGAAACTCTTCAATATTAATAGGATATGAAGCATACTTCTATTTCCTCTTTGCATTTGTGAATGTTTGTTATCATTTTGTGTTTTCTTCCGAGGGAAGAATTAAATTGCTTCAAATGATGGTTGTGAATGTTTTTGTGTCGTATGAATTTGATGATAAACCATATTATGGGACTAATTAAATGCAAGGCATTGTTGATTAGTTTAATCTTGAAAAGGTTGTCATAATTGTTCATTAAGTTGAATATATTCCATAGTTTTATGACTTTGTTACCAATTGGATTAGGCACTAGTCTATGGTGTGATTGGGAATATTTGATGGGAAAAATAAAAAGATCAAATCAAATTTACTTTTGGTTAGTAGTAGTAGTAGTATAGTTCATTTCGCAGAAATATTTGAAGTCATAAATAGGATTATGCAATGAAATAATGAAATCAGAAATATCTATTATAAGTCTAAGAATTATCCATTGTAAAAGGTATGCAATGTGCTATAGATCAGGAGTTTATTATATACGCAGACCAATGTCATAGGAACACCCTCTAGAGTTTTTGGAGCTCAAAGTGAAGAAGCTTGTATGCTTTGTGGGTGTTGGGTTTCCTTGTCTCCAATTCAATAGTCCAATCCTTGTGTGTTTCACCTAGGATTGAAGGTAGAAAGAAAAATCACCAACAGGATGATGGATCAAGAGTGTAAATTCTCTCTAAAAATTTAGGATGAACCTTTTGTTTCTGCTCTTGTGTCTTCTTTTTCTCATACTCCTATTTGTGCTACTCGTACTATCCCTCGTGTATCCACCCCTTCTTCCATTATGTTTTGGTTTTTCTCGGGAAGTGTCAATAATCCTCACCCTAAGAGGGTGCAAGTATTCATTTCTCCCTCCCTAGAGTGGCCTATTATCACTTCCTTTCCTAGTATTCATTAATTCTTGTATCCTACAGGCATGCTTCACACACAGGTTGCGTCTAGTGTGGTTGTGTATGCTCCTCTAGTTTATTCTCTACATATTCATTCTAGATTTGTTGGGGTCCTTGAAATTTCCATAGTTTGATGTGAAACATCATCTCAACCACCTAAGTGCAAGTTCAAGCAGGGCCCTATTCTTGAGTTCCATTGCAATAAGTTGGATCCTACATCTTCTCTTTCTCCTTCAGTTCTGGTAGTCGATGACACTCCGCCTTCTTGATATTTGTTCATTGCCCCTCTCGTAGAGTTCAACGATGTAGTTCCTATTTCACAGGAATTGATTGAGTCACCTCACTCACCTTTGGTGTGTATGTTTGACTCTCTAGAGGACATTTCAGCATTTTTAACTATCTTTATGAGATCATTGACCTAAAAGTATTAACAATTTGCTAGAGGTGATTAATAAGATTGGTGTCTCTTCATATCTTTATATTAGAGTGTGTATATTTATTTGTGTTCCCTCTTGCATTTCTATATGTGTGTGCTCTCCTGAAGGATCCACGATACCCTCATACGTACATGGATACATGGGATAAAAATCACTTATGCATTTCCTCTATTTGTTTCATCATTCTTTTTTTTATATTACTTTTTGACATTTGGTGGCAACACAAAGCTTTGAGGGCATTTAGGCCTTCTTCCATGCTAACCAAAATTTTTATTTTGGTATTTATTTTCATGTGTTCTTTCTTCATGATCTATAACATTCAAAAACATGATGGTGATCAATATGCAAATACACACATGCACACACAAATGCCACTTTTACAATTCATCCTGAAACAGAATAATCAGGCCTCCCCATCTGTCTCTAAGTTTTTGTTGATATTATGGGTGTTATGTGCTATCTATTGCAATTTACCATACATATATTTATTTTTTCTGCACACAATGTCCCTTCTCTTTAGAATGACTTGTGCTCCTCTTTTCATAGCACATATCACTCTAAGTGGGGGCTATAATATTTAAATTTATATTATCACATCTCTCACATCTCATGATTCTTTTCAAAATATGTTTTGCATCTAGCCACCTTATATGTCATCTAGCATGGGGGAAACCCATTGGATTTTGTCTTTATGAGTTTTTGTCTCTTTTTTATGGCTATGATGCAACATAATTTGTAGCAGCTACAAGTCGATTAGGGTGTCATATGGTTCCTAGCATAACACAAATTGATACCCATACATATTAGCAGTGTGACTTCTACATTATTTTTTGTGTCTAATTTTTTGCTTCTCATCTAACGTGTTTATCTACATCTAACATGTTTATAGTGATATAGCTCAGCATCTCTTCAAGAAGGATCAACTCAAGTCTCTTCCCTAGGAGTAACTCTCGATTGATAGAAGAATTTTCTTTCCCTTTGTATTCCGGTTATAATACTCTAAACTCTCTCTCTACTTTAGCTCACATCTATATATGAACATTTGCGCTTGCTAAAGTGGGGGCAAAATATAATGTCGTAAATTGCATCCTATGCAATTTTACATTACACGATCCCTCCCTTTAGTTATAATAAAGATAATTGCAAACCTTATGTTGCAAGGTGTGTACTATTGGTCTCCTTGTGATGTAAAATGTGATGCTTGGGTTCGTGACATGGCTTAATAGGTCAATCTTTTGGTGCAATGGCAACCAACAATTGGTATCAAATCCTAGGTCATGGGTTTCAAGCTCACACTTGCATTTTTTTTTTTGGGGGGGGGGGATGTTGTTGCAAGGTGTGCACCATTGGTCTCCTTGCAATGTACAGTGTAATGCTTGGGTTCACGACATGGATTAACCACCTTTCATGTTCTATAAGTCAAGTGGTTGTATCAAGCATTAATATGTCGATCTTTTAGAGCAATGGCAACCAACACCTTAAACCTTAATCCCGATCAGGCAAACCATCTTTGCCCCACGCTAGCGCCTCACAAATATTTGCAACTAAGTTAGCCATTAGAACACTACACTTTTTGAATTTGGTAATGTAATGTTCTTGTGTGATTGCACCAACATCGAGGACAACAGGTAGTTCAAGAAAACTTGCATTTTCCCTTCATTTCTCCTTCTTGCTCTCTTGCATTTTTTAGATTCTTCCTCCACAATCTTTGAATTGAATTCTTTCACCATTTTCTCAATGCACCAGCTTGCTTACACTCACAATAGCTTCAACACCTTATTATATGTCATTATTGAGAAAACAAAGCTCTACAACCTCAAAGATCATTGTTGTTCTTCACTCCAGCAAGCTCCATTGCTTATGGTTTCAAGGGAGGATAATTCTTTGGGTTTTGCATTTATCTATTATCTTAATTATCAACATATCATTCATATTTTGCTTGTCTATTTATCTACAATCTTGTCTAAAGATTGTTCGTGGAGGTGTAAAAACCCAAGCAAGGGTTTGACTGAGGCAAACCTCTAAACACAATCACCTCAAATTTTTGCTTTGGTCTTATGTATGCAAGTTCAAGTGGAGATGATCGCCACATTTGTTGGAGCTTCAATTCAAGGATACTCAGTGACATTCATTTATTGTTTCCTTGTCATTTTGTCACACTATTCTATCCAATATTTAGTGTATTCTATATTGTCATAGTATTTAGCATTCAAAACAGGAAATAGATTACTTGGTATCTATCTGAGGTAGCTTTTATAATATGTATGTACAAGATGCTAACTCATTTTTCTATCATCATAGACTTGCATGCTCATCCTAGACAAAGAACTTGCAAAGCTACCTAAAAGATATTTATGCTCTATATTTTTAGTTTTCTCAAGTCTTAATAGTTTAGTTAGCTTGCATAATTGATTGAATGCTCATTTCTCTAAAAAAAAAGTGAAGAGGCTCAAAGGTCGTAGTTACTCGAGGGTTTGTTTCTAGTGGAGAGTTAAGACTTGAATCCTCGAGGGGCTTGTTTACCCCTAGTAGTTGTTCATTGTGGCTTTTAACAAGTTCACAAACTTGTGAACTTTTCATCGGTTGGGTGAAACTTTTAATATTTCTGTCTTTTGTCAACTCTTTAGGGAATTCATTAACTTTGAAACTTTGACCTTTCTTCTCCTTTTGTTGTACTTTCATGAAGTTTGTGAACTCGCAAAATTTTATAACACCGTGAAATTGTGACTTTTTCATATTTTCCTTTTTTAATCATTCACACTTTTGCTAATGTAATGAGTCATATTGTACTTTCACACTTCTTGCGAACATAAGAACCATGTTGCTATTTTGGTAAGCTTGTGAACCTATGAGCTTGATAACACATTGAACTTATTCATTTTCCTTTCAGTGCATTTTAACAAAGTTCTCAAATTTTTGAACTTTGCAACATTTCTTCGTTCCATTCTTTAGGTTTCAAGAAATCAAGGAATCATGGTAATGGTGGAGGGATGGAAATTTGAAAAACTCCAAAAAGGATGGAGGCATTTGATATTTTTACACATCAAAACACAAACTAGTTTTGGCAAATACTTAATAGGCTATCAAGATCAAGGAGTTTGGAGGTGAAAGTGAAACCATGAGGATGTGGAAAAGCACAAAACTATGATAAGCAAAACATCAATAAGGAAATTGTTAGGAAGAGCCCAAATGTAGACCTTTTATGGATTTCTTACATCATTTGGCACTTAGAGGAATCATTTATGGTGTCTTGGATTAGGAATAAACAATGGGTCAAATGAGGAATGAAATGACAACAATTTTAACGAAATAATGGATATCAAAACTCAAGTATCATACAAAATTCCCATTCACTTCAGGGAGAGCATCTTTCAAGAATAGTAATACATCAACACATTCACATGGACATCGCGTGGGATAATAAATGAGTCCAAAGGAATATTTGATCAATGACTCTCTTATGGCTCACATCCTCAAGTCTAGCCCTCTAACTTGGAGTCCACTAACTCATGTGGGTTCCATCCATTAGGAGAGATTCTCCACTTCCTCTTAGCACCTAAGCATGTGAATATAACTTAAATGAGAAAAAACCAAATTTAACCCCACCACTATGATCCAACTCCCTCATGAATACATATGGTTGTTACTTATATCAAGATCGGTAGGAGAAATTAAATACAAGAATGTCTCTCTCAATACACCTAGGCTTGTAGGTATACATTCCAATAGTGTTGGAAATATAACATAGACTTATTGGTTTTTGAGCCTTTTATTTTGGCTAGGGAGTAGATTTTGACCTTGTGAATATTGTCTTCATTTAGAAGGTTGAATCCTTGTGTTTGGGATCAAATGAGTTAGTGGGCTTGTAGAGGGACCCTTTGATATCTTTAGTATTAGTTTTGGAGTTACATATTTTATATAGGAGCACTACTGCTAATCAAATAGGTGGTTCCAAGATTGCCAAGGGTTCTTCTAATAGTAATACATGTGATTTTGATTAAAAGAGGCAATCACTAGACAAGGGAAACTTTTGTTTCCTTCTCTAAAAAAGGCTTCCTAGAAGAAAGTTAACTATCCGGGTTCGCTTTGTTCATATATCAACTTAGTTTAATGTTATTTTATGTACATTATAAATTATGCTCCCTTTTGCATCATAAGATGTGCCCAATGAGAAAACTATCAATATCTTGATAGGCTAGGTTGAGATAATGAGTTTCCCTACAATTCAACCTCCTAGCTTGGCATTCATTGTGGTTTAGTTATCATTTACACATCATTTTATTTGATTGTGTCTTTAGTTTAATTGGAGGCAAGAAACAATGCTTGGGTTTCTTTGGACTAAGAAATGAAGGTTCATCCTCATTCCATCATTTCCTATTAATGAGAGATGCAATTAATGGTTTTGTACCCAACAACCACATTTAGAGGTAACTCTACTCTCTCACCCAGTTGTCATTGTGATGTCAACTCACAAAGTTGAGCCTTTTCCTTGTGCAAACATGCTTTGTGTATTGATGATGTGTATTATGGGTTCATTCATTCATTCTCCATTAATATCTAGGCAAAAGCTTGGGGCATTCTAATGTTTTATAAGCTTAAGAGAAAATATCGAATTTGGTAGTATAAATAACAAACTTTACACATTTCCCCTTGTCATCTCCTTTTGCGTGTTCTTTTTTCATTAGTCTCCATTTTTTCAATGTGATTACAATTGAACTGGATTGTACTTCAATCCTCCATTTGTTAAGCAAAGAAGCCAATAAGAGAATTTATCTTAACTTCAAAGCATAGTTGCAACTCCAAGATTCCTTTGGCATTTAGATCCATGCTTCCTTCACATTTCTCTAGCTAGCTTTCTTTAGATTCTAAATGAAATTAATTTAAGCAACTTGTTTACTCACTTTCATCTTCAGTGCCTAAACCAATTATGTATGTTTTCCCTAAAATATTGTAAATCTCGAATTATACTCAACAATATTTGATTTCTCTCAATATTTTTGCAAACACATTCCCGTACTAAAAGATCCGAAAACTATTGATGAATAAATGATTTTAATGACGTCCACGAGACCAAACAGTCTAAGGGACCAAAAAAAGCTCACTGCCTTAAACAATTTCCATATTCCTTTCCATCTCCGATCTTTCTTTATGAATCTCACCCAACTTCGGTTAGGCAACGGCGCCAAATGTTTAATACTAAATTGTTATTGTTATCGAGTACAATACAAAGAGAATGAAAGGAAATACCAAATGGAATCGTAGATGAATAGCAAGGGAATGGCCGAGCCTCTTAATTAACAATTACTCAGTTACAAAAATAACAATTGCAAATTAAGAGAATTTAAGTACCAAATGGAATCGTAGATGAATAGCAAGAGAATGGGCGAGCCTCTTAATTAACAATTACTCAGTTACAAAAATAACAATTGCAAATTAAGAGAATTTAAGTATATCATCTTTCTAGGCGGACAATTCAAGAACATTAGCAGTTATAAACCCTGCTTTCCGGGGAGTTAGGATCGTCAACAAAAAACCTTCTAATTGTGGATGATATGCTTTTTCATTTTCGAGTCTCTAGAGCACCTGAAACCCTTCTTGGACGAAATTCTAGGCACACAACCAGACAACTAATGTGGTCGATATCTGTTGTGCTAGATTCAAATTTGAGGAAGAACTGGCAGCTCTGAATGCAAAGCTAAAAATTAATGCTGCAGCAACACCCAGCCAAATTAACAAAATTTAAGCCCTGTTTGAGGTGTGGATAAAATCCCAAACAAAAGCTTTCAACTGTACAACATTTCTTGCTATAGTTGATCCTTATTCTGTAAGAAAAGATGCGTTACTCTTTTTTGACTATCACCAGAGCACCTTAAACCCCAATTGAATGAAATTAAAGGCACAAAAAAACGATGCAATCAATGATCAATCCTGAAATTGATGGCATGTGATCAGTTCTAGCTTCCATTGTTTTCCTTCAGTATGTAGAAGCCATACAGTGCTTGAAGAGCAGGCAGTCAAACAGCTTTATGTGTGAAAACTTTAAAAGCAATTAGCTGCTCAATTTCCAGCAATAAGATGACATTTTCTTTAACCTTAATTTTACCAGTTGAAATTAGAACAATTCACAATTTTCTCATGTCATCTAGGCACCAACAAAACCAGTGTTACAAATTTCCTCCTAATAGTCCCCCTATTAAGCCCGCACCACTAGAGAACTGCATGTTAACGCCTGCATACGGTAACCTATACCAAATAAACCTAGACTATGGGTTTTAACTTTTCATGTATTTGAAAGCACGCATCTGCATTTGCCCTGCAAGATTGGGAAGTTATTTACAGTATAAATAAATAAAACTGCTCGTCTAAAAAACTAACTACACTACAATCAAAAAAAATGGCAGCCCTATATTGTCCGAAATATCCTCTAAAAGCAAAGGAAAACCATTGAAAACTACCGCTACCATAAAAGAAATAGAAAACTATAGCCCTAAAATATCCATTTGCATTAACTCTACCGATTTATGAGGCTCTATAACATATGAGTCCACAAATGACACGTAAAGCCGAACTTTACCTAAAAGAAGGAAAAAAAAAAGTTATTACATCACTAATCCTCATCTTCATAACTTTAAACCAGAGAATTACAACTGATAGAACACCACTAAAATCACAGCAATTCTTTCAAGTTGTTCATCAAGCCAGAGGGTAGATAGAGTAAATTTAAACAAGAAATCAATAATAAAGCATGATCTTTCCTGCAAATCACTGAATATTAGAATCACTATACCTGTCAAATAGTAGCTGAAAACAAAACCCACTCTCCTGATGCTTTTTGTAGATTTTTTTTAGGGGTGAACAATCATTATAAGAAGAAAGGATGTAAGACATTTTACCTCATAAGCTAGCACCATTTACATTATAAGGGGCAAAAGTAACAAAAATGCCTTGTAGTTCACATAAGCTATCGTGTTTAACTTTGAACTAATACACTTTCTACCTTTATAGCAACTAAACTAAATGACAAACTAAAAGTTTAAAGAAACATTATTCAACCTCCAATAACGATGTCGGCACGAAGAGAATGCTCTGCATCTAGTTACTGGAAAAGATTCAAAAACCCTCCTCTTCAGATTTAAATTAATAAAGACCCTGGAAGTTGAAGATTGATATCCATTCTTAGTATGTGTTGGGCCGTTTGTGCTGCTTGGATCCACTGCCTCTTTGAATAGTAGAAGGATCAGTGTTGCCAGAAGCCAATCGAGGCAGTGGACGCCGACACGACAACCAGTCACCGCTACGGTGGTAAGATGAGACAGGGATTCCGACGGCAGGGAATCTAAAATTTATTCAATAAGTTAATCAGAAAATGACAATAGCAAATATATTTGTAAATGAGATATGTTCAAAATAGAAAATGACAATAGCCAAAATGCTAGCAAATGAGCTATGTTTGAAAAACAAAGCAGACTAATAGCTCAGACATGAAAGCAAATACTCCTACTGCACTTCTTCTGCTAATAGTATGGAAGAAATCGTACCCTTGGGCACTGCAGGCTCTGCCACATCATTACCACCTTTCTGCCTCTTACAGTGAAGAAGCTCATCTCGCAAAACCATGTTTTCAGTACAAGTGAAAGCAACAGATTGCTGAAGTTGGTTACAATAGTTCTCCAACATCCGACATTTAGACTCAAGGTCTTGAATATAGGATTTCTTTCTTTTGCGTGATTGAGATGCAGCTTCTCGGTTCTTGACAAGCCTGAAAAAAGATATGGTATTTAAATAAATCCTCAGATTATGCTACTTGTCGAATATTTTCTCTAACTTTTACTACTCATTTTCCATGGAAGACAACAGTTATAGTTTCCAAAAAAAAAATAACAATTGGAATTATGTGCAGAACATCTTATAAAAAAGGTTTCCTAAGCAAGAAACCTTTACAATTTCAAATAGATAATGGCCTTCTGAGACTGTAAAGAACATATGCCAGCAAGGATACGCAATTAAATAAAGAGTTCACTTGATGGACTTTAACATTATGCTCTTTAAATAATAAATATAACAGCACTTCTACATGGTAAAATGTAATGTCCCTTCTTGAAGTATTCCTGATTTTTGCCCTAAAGCAGCAATTCCAACTTCAGATGAGAATTGCAATGTATTTACAAATATAATTTTATCAATACCGAAGACATTTCATTATAATTTTCACTTAAAATTTTAAGAACAATTCAAAAGATAAAACTAAATTTTATTATAATATTCAACTTAAAATTATTTTCCCAAGGACCTAAATTGCTCCCCCTTGGATGTCCTCCTCAAATGAAACCTTCTCCCCTTTATATCCTCCAACGTAAGGGAGAGGTCACACCTCTTCATCATGTCTGCCCTTTGCAAGAGTCATAACCTTTGAAAGAGTACGACCCTTCATAATTTTTGCCCTCTGAAAGAGTCACAACCTTTCACAATCACCACGCTTTGAGAAAGTACAACCCCTTCATCATTTCTGCCCTTTGAAAGAGTCCCAATCTTTTACAATTACTACCCTTTTGAAAGAGTATCTATTTGATCCATCATCTCCTTTATATCCTCCCATGTGAGGGAGAGGTCACACCTTTTCATCATGTCTGCCTTTTGGCAAGAGTCATGACCCTTCATAATCGTCCCCCTTTCGAAGAGTCTCAACCCTTCATAATTACAACCCTTTCGAAGAGTCACAACCCTTCATAATCATAACCCTTTCGAAGAGTCACAACTTTCATAATTACAACCCTTCATAATCATAACACTTTCGAAGAGTCACAACCTTCATAATTACAACCCTTTTGAAAAGTCACAGCCCTTCACCTTTTAAAAATCACTTCCTTATTTTTTTCCCTTTCCTTTCCCTTAATACCTCCTTAATTCTTATGCTCCACTCTTTCTTCCTCCTTTTTTTCTTCAAATGAAGTTATCATCTCTCCCTTTTATACCTCTCATTTGAGGGAGACGCAACTTATCCATTCATGCCTTTTGACCTTTTGTTTAACTTAAGTAATATTTAATTATTTTTAATATTATATTTTTATATTTTTAATTTAATTATTGTTTATTATTATTTAATCCTATTTCAAGACGGGGACATGACACAAATAAAGGCCTCATTTGCAGACACACATGAAGGCAGCCCTTTAGTTGCGAAAAGATGTCCACAAATGGTTATACAGTTATTTTTATATAGGTTTGTTTGCATTGACTCTCAAAAGCATGGAAGCTCCTAGAACTTATGTCAATAAGTTCTAACATACATTAGAAAATGCAATCACTAACATCCTGGGACAAAACAATTGATGATCCTTGATCAAACAAAAGATTATTTTCTTGGAATGGATGAGCCCCATCCACCATCTCTAAATATGGGTCCTTGAATTGTCATGAGCCAAACAGAAACTATAAACAAAATTAACCGATGAAAACAAAACACTCCTTTATTTTTTACTTTGATGCTGATTGCCCATGAACCTTAAGGCGCTCTTGTATCACCGCTGAAATGTATAATTATAACTTTATTATCAAAAGCGTGGAAGCTCCTAGAACTTATGTCAATAAGTTCTAACATACATTAGAAAATGCAATCAATAACATCCTGGGGCAAAACAATTGATGATCCTTGATCCAACAAAAGATTATTTTCTTGAAATGGATGAGCCACATCCACCATCTCTAAATATGGGTCCTTGAATTGTCACGAGACAAACAGAATCTATAAACAAAATTAACCAATGAAAACAAAACACTCCTATATTTTTTACTTTGATGCTGATTGCCCGTGAACCTTAAGGTGCTCCTGTATCACCACTGAAATGTATAATTATAACTTTATTATGTTAAATAAATTTTAAAAAAAAAGTACATGCCAATGGGCAATCTTCCTGGCTTTTGTGCAGCATTCATATTCTGATACATCTATCCAGAAACGGTTGTCATGTCCTCTTCTCTTTTTAGAGTCTAATATTCCTGTTCTTCTTCACAAACCTCGAAAATAGTGACTATGTCAATAGATAACAGCATTAAATGTATTTTATAAAAAAGAAAATCTCAAGTCACTCACTAATCTATGTGTTGGTTTTCTCCCTTTCCTAAATTTTTTTATAATGTATCTAGATACAACTGTGTTCCAATTTTTTATTCCCAAATTTGAATATCTTTCTAAACCCTTATTCAGTTATATATGTGGATTTACTTCTTTCTTCCTTTTAGGCCACAAGAAATGGTTCAGCCGAATCTCAAAATATGACAATTTTTCAAGTTAGTTGAAAAGGATTTAATCATTTAACAATTCCTTTGATTAAGATTACAAATCAAATGTTTCCATGAATCCAACTTCCATCCCTATTGATATTTTTACTATGTTGTATGATTTCTATGGCTTCCCAGTTCCCACAATTGTCTTTCTATGACATATAGATTTAGTTTAAAGCAAAACCATCAGATTTTCACAGGGAAACATTTTTTATATAATGTATATAGATACAACTATGTTCCAATTTTTTATTCCTAATTTTGGATATCTTTTGAAACCCTTATTCAGTTACATATGTGTATTTCCGTTTCCTTCTTTCTTCCTTATAGGCCACAAGAAATGGGCCAGTTGAATTTCAAAATATGACAATTTTCCAAGTTAGTTTAAAAGGATTAATCATTTAACAAGTCCTCTGATTCAGATTATAAATCAAATGTTTCCATGAAACCAACTTCCATCCCTAATGATATTTTTACTATTTTAGATGGCAACTCAGTTCTCACAATTGTCTTTCTATGATATGCAGATTTAGTTTAAAGCAAACTAAGAAAAAATAGTTTACATATTTCTTTTCAGTTGTTTTTGTTTTTATTTTTCTTTTTTCAGAAAAAAACAGCTAGAGCTTAAAGCTGGAGAATTAAAAGTACTAAATTTTAAGCAATAAAGTACTAGATTTTAAGCAAGTCGACAAGATGAAAAAAAAACATACATGTGGGCTTCCCAAGGGAGGTGAATAATACGTCAAATTAACCCCGGCTTGACCGTTAAAAATATGAATAAATCCTCGCCTGTATCTTCTTCCTAATCGATCCTTAGTTCCAAATTGATGAATTCTCAATTGACCTTTCCTAAAACACCGAAAAGCAAGGGAGAGAAAAGAAGGGGAGAAAGCAAAAGGGAATTACCTCAATAAGCGATTGGAATCAGGATTTTCGCATCTTGTCTTGGCGTATTCCTGCACCTGATAATTACTCTCCGACTGAGGAGCCGTGATGGCAACCTCTAGAGGGTTCTGATTACTAATATCCGAAGAGTTAGTGTTATGGTTACTAGTGGCGGATGAAGAATCGTTTACAAGCAAACCCTCGCCATGATCCACCTGGGTCTCTGCGAGATGATCTTCGTCTAGGCCACAGATAAGCCCACCAATATCGAGATCTTCAGTAGGCGCCCACGCCCACCACTCTTCCAAATTGCCCACATCTTCTTTCAACCCCTGGCAACCCACTTGGAAATCCAGGAACCCGGTTAGATCTTCATCAGCCATGGCTTTCTTGTAAAGAATTGTTAGGGTTCGTTCGACGTTGACAGACGATTTAGGGATTTAAAGGACATGTTATTCAGAGGAGGAAAGGAAGGATCTCACGAAAGTACGCAAGTCGTGACCCCCGAGCATTTGCTTCCATGCTTCCTTCTCTCGCTGTTTTATTTCCCTTGCATAAATTTTCATTCTTATAGAGGACACCGACTACATAAATTTATCTTTTCACATAGCGTGATCATAATCCACATAAAATATGGAAAGTCTAAATTGCTTAATTAGCATATATTATATATATATATAAGGTAATAGGTGTTAGCTCATACTTGACCACCCCCCAATATGTGTCAAGACGATTTGAAAAGTAAAACAAATAAATTTCAATTAATATAATGTTAGAAAATGAAACACTTAACGTGAACAATAGTTTTTTATATATGCATGAAAAAAAGCATTTAGTTCCTTTCTTGTCGAACAATCAACCTGTCCATCTCACTAACAAATTTTGACATGCCTTTTAGTGGGCCACTCAATACAAAAAGGTCAATCATGTCGACTCAAACTGAAAACATGTCCAATCATATACATACCATTTGTTTACACTTAAATGAGGCTCGCCACCTCAACCACAAACCACAATAAAAACAAAACATTGTCATGTGGAAGTCCATCGATCCAAAATAAGTTCAGAATTTCTAGTGCAATGCAAGTACTAACACTACTAGTGCCTGCATAGATGTGACCACCCTAAACTAGTAGATGTGACCCTGTCTCATTGCTCCAACCACCCTGCTTCTTCATTCCACCTCAAGCGCACATCTTGTGGTCACTTCAACATTAAACCACTTGCATTGACAAAAAAAATTGTGTACAAGGCCACCAATAAACATTCAAGGGCAATCAAATGTGAATTTAAATTAGCAATCGGATGAATTCTTGCAAGTTCAAAATTCAAATTGATATGAGTGCATAAATTAAAGACACCACACAAACACAGCAAGCTTGTAACATACAAGTAGACTTCAGACCAACTCATTCATCCCATTCATGTCATTCAACATCCATCGAAGAGAAGAAAGAAAACAAAAGATAAAGTAGAAATAATTCAAGTTAATTTTCCAAGTATGTAAATTTTCAATATCATTTTCAATTATTTATGTATTATCCTTGTTGTTCAATTAATTTCCATATATCTATCGTTTCTATGGTTTCCTTCATGTTCATTTCATTTTTTCAGTTTTCTATATCTTTGTTGGTTGTTTCACATCCTCACAGTTTGTTTGGATTCCTCGACATTCAATTCACTTTCACTTTTCTATTCTTTCTATAGCATCCTTATTGTTCAATTCAATTCCAGATATCTATCCTTTGTATTATTTCCTTCATGTTCATTTCATTTATAGTTTTCTATACCCTTACTGGTTGTTTCACATCCTCGTGGTTTTTTTGGATTCCTTAACATTCAATTCAATTTCACTTTTCTATTCTTTCTATATTTTCCTTGAACTATTCAATTCATTTCCAACAATCTATCATTTCTATTGTTTCATTCTTATTCATTTAATTTTCAGCTTTCTAAACCCTTATCAGTTGTTTCTCATACTCACGGTTTGTTTAGATTCCTTGACATTCAATTCGCTTTCACTTTTTTATTCTTTCTATATTATCCTTGTTGTTCAATTCATTTCCAGGTATCTATCATTTCTATTGTTTCCTTCTTGTTCATTTCTATTTCACCTACTTGCATATTTACAAACTTCACCTACTATTTTTTGTATTGTTTCCTTCATGTTCATTTCATTTTCAATTTTATATACCCTTACTCGTTGTTTCACATCCTCATGGTTCGCTTGGATTCCTTGACATTAATTTGCTTCCACTTTTATATTATTTATCTATTATCCTTTTTGTTCAATTCATTTACAGGTTCTATCTTTTCTACTATTTCCTTCTTGTTCATTTTTATTTCACATACTTGCATATTTACAAACTTCACCTACTGCTTTTTGTATCATTTCCTTCCTATTCATTTCATTTTTAGCTTCACTATTCTCTCACTGGTTATTTCACATTCTTATGGTTTGTTTTGATTCCTTGACATTCAATTCACTTTCACTTTTCTATACTTTCTATATTATCCTTGATGTTCACTCTAATTTCCCTAGTGTATTCTTTGTATAGTTTCCTTGATGCTGAATTCAAAATCACTTACTATTTCATAAAAAAAAAATTACCCACGCATAATTGTCAACAAAACAAACATTTTTAGAATTCTATTCAACCATCAGTGTCATCTTGCATGCAAACATTGGCATTGAATATGAAAATACATAATTTTTTCTCATAAACCATAAGCGTTTAGATCAATCATCACTATTTTTTGTGTTTCATTCCATACTTCATCTTTCTTGTCACAACTTATATTTATAATGTTATGCATTATGCAAATGACTATAGACAACTGATCATGATCCAATCCAAACAATAGACATGGACACAAATCAGCATTGATATTACTAACACATATCAACACTATTAGATTGTCAAAAATTATGAATATTATATGGATAACTATTTGAAGGCCCATATCAAACTAACAAGTCTAGGTTTTATTGTAGCCTACTCTCCAAATGATACAGCTTAAGATATCCTAGCATATATCTATGTTTCTTCCCTTTATCCCACAAACCAATTCCTAGCACAGAATGGCTAGTGGAGATCTCATATCCATAAATTTGAGCACATCAAGAGTGGTGTGTAAGTCATTCTCATCTTATTGATCATTTCTTTGTCACTCCAAATTCTTGTAGTGATCTTGTGTTCTCAACCATGTCATGCCCAAAAGTTGGGCAAAACACACAATCAAATTTTTTTTAAACATGTTAAAGGATGGCTACCCTACCTCAAAGGTAACACTTGCACGCAAAATGGTGCAGAAGAAAAATAGTAAACAAAAAGGTCAAACTAGGTAGAATAGCTTTCAGAACTATCCTATAGGGATCCCTAAGCTACACGCTTCAATCAGGATGCAAATCGAGACATATGACCAAAAGTCAACTAGAGTTGACCAAAAAGTCAACCATCTCTGAAAGGTGTGAAACTGAAAACCAAGGTTCTAAAGGGTACCAGGAATACCTAGGCATGAAAAATGAGACAGCTGGAGGAAGTTTTACCATGGTTGACCAAAAGTCAACTATGTACAAAATCAACAACAGGACACAATATCTATGAGAGATGTTAATCTAAGGTGGTAAGGGGTTGTGTAGGCCCACTTAATGATGAATGACATCATTGGGGTGAATAAGTTTAAAATGGTAGTTTTAATACATTAATAATGTTATTAAACATTACATTAAGTCTTTTAAGCAAAATCCCCCTTTTAAGATTTAAAAGTTGAATCATTAAGGAAACTAATAAATCATTGCATACTAATTAATTGAATAACTAAACACTTAAAATAAATGTAAATTATCTATTAAATGCTTTGAATAATCCATCAGGAAATTAATAAAAGATTTAAATCATAAAAAAAATCTAAATATATCTACTAGAAAATTCATCTAAAGTCCACATACGAAATTAATAAATGAATAATAATAAAATTCCATTTTTTAAAAAACTAACATAATACAAACTAATTATCAAAATAATAATAAAACAAATCTAATTTAATTTTAAGAAAATCAAATCTATTTACATCATATTTATAAACTAAATCTAATCTAAGTATTAATAATTCATACAAAAACATTATATATGCTACTACAATAAATATTTTCTAACCCTAAATAAAAATGTTACTTGTACTTTAACCACCAATCCTAACTTTCATTTTATTTACTCTTGTTATACTGGTGCGGTGGAGGAAGAAACGTGGGCGGCGTGATTTAAAGTATGGTCGCAGGGTGACGAGAGTCCTTCCGTAGAGAGCTGAGGATCGGTGGCGCGGGGAGGCCTGGAGTGGCGCGGCTAGGTGCCACCCCTACACAGTGGGCGATGGGTCGGCCGCGACCGACGCCCACCTCCGTCATGGCACACACATAGTGCCGGGGGGGTTTCATGCACCGCGCGGGGAAAGAAATAAATCAGGGCATAGGGTAGGACTTTGGCCCTCCCCGCCCTAAGTTTAATAAAACTGCAGCTCATTTTTTTTTGTGTATTTATTTGTTTATATATATCTGCAAAATAAATGACTGGTGAAAAAAATCCTCTGTGTTAAAACAGAGAGCACTTAGAGGCTTGATATTTTTTAAATTTTATTTTATGAATGGCCTCCAAAAATTAACCTTAAGGTATTGTAGGAAAAGATTACTAAATAAAAACATATATATATTTTTCAAAATTCTTGAAATGATCAAGTCCAAGAAAATTTTAATCTCATAAAAAAAATTCACTTGCATATACTTTTTTTTTTGGAAGAAAAACTCTAAGTACAAAAGTATATAAATATAAATTCTCTTTGAACAAAATTATTAATTCAATCTAAGTATAGAAATGAATTCTATGGTCTTACATAGATTTTCAACAAAATTATAAGCACAACCATCTAAAGGTAAAAGGATTTCAAATTATGCATGGATTAATCAATTTAAATTTCCACATAAGATATGTATAAACTAAGTCATGCAATAATGTTTTCTCCAAAACTTTCTTTTGATTAACAATGTAAAATTATGTTTACATTTTCATTTGGATCTTCATCTTACAATATGGATATTAAGAATTTCAAAACATTATAAGGTTACAAATATCTTAATGGTCTCCTACAACTTTGCAATAATGAAATTTTATACAATAACAATTACAACGATACTTCCAGTTTCAAGTCTTTAAATCATAATGCTTTGCACACACCAGGCATCTAGCTGAACCTGCCAAATATGAGGTTGACCATGGAGACTCACCTCCCAACCTAGACCTTTACAAGGTCACCCCTGAGCTTGGGGATCCAAATTAGAACTGGAAACAAACAGGAAATTGCACAACTTACAGAAAACACTCACAAATATGCCCAAACATTGAAAATTCTCATCACATGGTAGAATAGGAGGAGGGTCTCCAAGAGACCTTCCTGAAAACAGGGGTAGTGGTAGACCTCACAGTAGGAGAAGCCAAGTAAACAAAAAGAATCCTCAAGTCACACATGGACTTGGAATGACCATCTTCACAAGATGTAGTCATGAATAATAACCTCCTTATGCCCCCCAGGTGCCCTTAGGCCCTACTTGGTATCACGGGTATCATGAAACCCCATGTCTTTCGCTCCTCACATGGGAGACTCTACACTAAACCAGAGTCATCCCTACCACCCACTTCAAGGTTACTCTTCCCTCCCAAGGGTGAGTGTGCCTTGGAGAAACCCATTCAAAATGTAACACAAATTTAAACACCGCAAAATAAAACACCAAAATTTCAACTTGAAAAAAATAACTTAAAAATAGATAGGATTCCATTAATGGAGTTGCAAGCTCAAGAACATACATGAACAAACAAAACTTACTCTAAAAGATCCAACCTTACTCCAAAGCTTAGGTGAGTTGAAAATTGGTGGTGAGTTATCCTTCCTATTCTCTTTCTCCAAAGGCTCCTTCAAATCTGGAATCTATCTCTAAGAGTAGAGAGTGGGTGAACACCCAACTCTTCCTAAAACCTTCCCTATAAAGGAAAACCTCCAAATATATCCAAGACTAACCTTAGGTGACAAGACCCTAACCATCCCTTCCTCCCACTTGCCTTCATTCTCAATGGATGGAGTTAAATGCAACTTGGGAAGAAGAGAGAGGTTAACCAAAGCTACACTCCTCTTCAAATTCACTCAACTTTGAAAATGAGACTTTAGGGGAGAATTAAATAAGTTTAGAGGCTCATTTATGGCTGAAAATGATCCCTAACCTCTAGGGTACCAAGTTGGGTAGCTAAAACTGACCCTGGTTACCTTCTGGGAGCCTAAAAGACCCTCCTAAACTACACCCAAAGTTAACCCACGGATTTCTAAGTCAAGTTGACCATCTAGAAACTTATAACCTTGGGTAGACTTGGGTACTACATTTAGGTAACCTTAGTTAACCCTACACCTAACCATAATTCACATAACTAGCCATGCCAACACTAATTACAATAATTGCCAAAATTGGCACAATATATTAAAGAAAATGACATGGCTTATTCACATTAACTTTAACTAATTGAAATACACACATGAAAACTACATTTATGAATAAACCACATATACAACGAGGTCTATATTTCTTTATATAAACAGGACCTTGGAATGCATGTAATTTCACATAAGTTCCAATACTGGGTCCCCGATTTAGATCCATGGTCAACTATCCTTGCACACTCAATGCACACATTAGTAGGTCCAAGATACATGATATGAAATCATAATACGACGTCATCAATAATACATTGCATATAAACTATATCTCCATTTGAATTTAAATAATCACATCATTAGTTTCCTAAACCAATTTTCATCACGATACATTCACACATTTATTTCCATATATGACATCATCATAAACTGAAACTGAATCAAAACATGTAGTATCTTGAGTGTACCCTGATTACATAATCAGGTACTGAATATATAACATAGGATTCAACAGATCCTCAAATACATAATAGTATCAAAATTCAAAGCATGTCTAAACATATAATCACTGAAAGCATGGAAAATAAAGCAGTAAAACTATGACAGACTAATGTAGGTCTCACATCCACCCCCTCTAGGCATGAACTTCCTCTTGGAGTTCATTGAAGAGGTGAGTGTACTATGATCTCATTTGTGTTGTGTCCTCCCATGAGGTTGTAACCATGTCATAGAAATCCCATTGGACCCTAACCTAGTCCAGCTCTCAGCCTTGAAGACCCAATGTCTACCGAGCCAATATATCAATTGGCTCCAAAGCCATCCGCCCTTTCGACTCCACCTACAAGGCATCCCAATCTATCACATGAGGCTCATCATATATTTATTGAATCGTAGAACTGAAACATGAAACACATCATGGATGTGTAATAGGCTAGGTGGCAACGCTAAATGGTAAGCAACTGGTCCTATCCTCACAAGTATCTCAAAAGGTCCAACAAAACAAGGTGCTAGCTTAGAGCCCTTTTGAAAATAGATTGGAATCTTATGTGGTCACACTCTCAAGAAGACCTTGTCTCCAACTAAATAGGCTCGATCAATCCTCTTCGCATCTCTATACTTCTTCTACCTATCTTGAGCTTCCACTAGATGTTGTCTAATCAAGGTCACCTGCTGCTCCATATCTCTGACTAGCTCAGGACCAATGGAAACTCTATCCTTGATCCTATCCCAACTGAGTGTGGTCCTGCATGGCCTACCATAGAGAGCCTGGAAGGGATACATACCCAAGGATGTCTGGTGCCCATTGTTATAGGCAAACTTCACTAGGTGTAGGTATTCCTCCCACTGGGTCTGATGGTCTATGACATACATGTGAAGCATGTCCTCTAACACCTGATTGACCCTTTTGGTCTATTCATATGTCTCAAGATGATAAGTTGTACTAAAGTTGAGCCTAGTGCCCAAAGTTGCCTGAAGTTCTCTGTAAAAGGATGACGCGAGGAGAGAATCTCTATCTGAGATGATCTTATGAGGTACACCATGAAGTCTGACTATATCTCGCAAGAACACTTGCATCATTGTTGGTGTGGTAAAGGTAGTACACATGGGTGAAAAATGAGCCACCTTGGTCAACTTGTCGACTATCACCATGATGGCATCATGACAATGAGAAGACATAGGAAGACATACTATGAATTCCATAGAATTGGTGTCCCATTTTCATACTAGTATCTCATGAGGCTGAAGAAGACCACCTAGATGACAGTGTTCCACTTTCACCCTCTAACATTCTAGGCATCTAGCTACCATCTCAGCAATTTGCAATCTCATGTTAGGCCAATGATACAATTGTCTCAAATCAGCATGCATCTTCTTAACTTTGGGATGCGCTACATAAGGGGCCCTATGAGCCTCTAGCATCAAAAACTCATGCAATCCTCTGGAAGAAGGTATATAGATATGTCCTCTATGATGCAATAGTCCATCAAAATCCAAGGTATACTCTGAAAAATTCTCCTTAAGGGGTCTCTAAGATCGAATCAACTCAAAAACTTCTCCATACATCTCATCCTCATTTAAGTGATGAAGAATGTGATCTCTCAAATCCGTACCACTAGACATAGAAGAAAGCTCGTGTTGTCTCCTACTCAAGGCATCTGAGACTACGTTCTCTTTCCCTTTGATGTAATGGACATCAAAATCATATTCACATAAGAACTCCATCCATTTCCTTTGCCTAGCATTAAAGTTTGGCTGAGTGAAGATGTACTGAATACTCTAATGGTTTGAATGAAGCTTGAACCGATGCCCTAAGAGAAAATTTCACCATCTTACTAAATCATTCACCACTTCTACGAGCTCAAGATCATGGTTAGGGTAGTTGAGCTCGTGAGTCTTTAGTTTCCTAGACTCTTAGGTTATAGCT
Source organism: Thuja plicata (assembly GCA_018584345.1). Taxonomy (NCBI): domain Eukaryota; kingdom Viridiplantae; phylum Streptophyta; class Pinopsida; order Cupressales; family Cupressaceae; genus Thuja; species Thuja plicata. Next base: position 267,888 of record MU227019.1, read on the forward strand.
CGCCCACCTTGCATAAGAATTGCTCCTAAACCATCCAAAGAAGCATCTGTGCAAACCACAAAGTCTATTGAAGGCTCTAGTACAACAAGAATGGATGCACTAGTAAGTGCTCTCTTGAGCTCCTGAAAAGCCCTATCACACTTCTTAGTCCACTCAAGCCTTTTTCCCTTTCGCTGAAGAGAAGTGATGGGGTGTGCTACTCGAGAGAAACCCTCAACAAACCATCCATAGTAATCGACTAATCCCATGAAACTCCTAACCTCAGTCACAGTGGTGGGTGTTGGCCAATCCATAATGGCATCAATCTTTGATGGGTCTACTGAGATCACATCACCTGAAATAACATGGCATAAATACTTGACCTCTGCTCTGAAGAAAGCACACTTTGACAAGCTACCATACAATTGATTGTCCCTAAGACACTACAAGACCCTGCCTCAAGTGTTCATCATGTTCTTTCTCATCTTTGAAATAAATCAAGATGTCATTGAGAAACACAACCACAAACTTGTCAAGGAAGGTATGAAATACTCTGTTCATAAGACTTATGAACATAGCTAGAGCATTCATAAGACCGACTGGAACCATAGTGAATTCATAGTGGCCATATCTACTGCGGAATGCGGTCTTCTGAATATCACTATCCACGATCCTCAACTGATGGTAACCTGATTTGAGGTCTATCTTTGAGAATACTCAGGCACCCTATAACTGATCAAATAAGTCATTGATCCTAGTAAGTGAATACCAATTCTTCATGGTTAATTTGTTCAATTGTCGGTAATCCATGCATAACCTAAGAGATCCATCTTTCTTCTTTACAAAGACCACTGGTGCACCCCAAGGAGAAACACTAGGATGAATGTGTCATTTCCCTAATATTTCCTCAAGCTGTATCTTGAGCTCATTAAGCTCATTAGTTGTCATCCTCTAAGGTGCTCTAGAAACTGGTTATGCTCCTAGTACGAGATCTATGTGAAAGTCAACTGCTCTACAAGGAGGCATACTAGGTAGCTCTGACAGAAACACATCTACAAACTCTTGAAGAATGGGGAAGTCATCAAGAGAAGTTTCCTTCTCTGCCTCTTCTTCCCTTTTGCTGATGGTGATAGTGTACAACTAGCATCCCTTCCGCATGCACCGCTTAAGCTGCATAGTGGAAATCACACAGAGGGATACAGGCCAATGGATTCTAGTAATCACTGTATCTATGCCATCTGATGGAACCCATGTCGACAAAGTGATTTGAACCCATTCTTTTTCAGGGAAGTAACTATTTACATATGCATTCTTGTCTTTTATAGCTTTTTTATTTTGTCTTGTCAAAGTATTATCACATATTTATTCACTTTCATATGTCTTAATGTTTAATGTTTGAAGATTCACATTTGTATTAGAATCATTTTCTTAAAGTTTTCTTTTCCACTAGGAGAATCTAAGAATCTAATCTTGTGACTTTTTCCCTTAAGGACATTATGTAATTGCGATTGATCTTGAGTATTTTTTTGACTAAGTGCAAAGTCCTATGTGGTGTTTTCATATAGATCCTGATACAATTAAAGGGAATTATGCATATCTTATCATTGCATTATTAATCTCTAAATTCATATCGATGGTAGAAGCAACTAACAATCATGACCTAGATTCGTATCTTTGGTTTAATGATGCCTTCAAGTGTTTTTAACATTTTGAAAATAATTGATCTTGATTTATTTAATCTTCCATAGGTTTGAATATTTATCATTTTAATGAA
>MU227019.1:280650-306949 GCA_018584345.1 Thuja plicata
TTAAAACCATTGTTAAACAAGGTTATACTATATTACTCTTGAAAACGTTCATATTATTATGTATAATTTGCAAGTATTTATATTTCTTATTCCCCTTCCCAAAATATTAGTATATGTTTGATAATTTATTTTGTTATTAATCATAAAACATAAGTTATATTTAATGGTCTATCTAAAGTTTTGAATTTCATACCATAAATTACAAATCAAGGAAAAATAAAACTATAACGGTATGTTATTTCTTCTCTATAATACTCTTTTATTTGATAGAAACAAGTTTGTTTTAAAGGAATTAAAAGAGTTAATTTAAAGAAACCGACTAAAATAGTAAGACCTTATGTAATCCATAAGCAAAAAATTGAGTTATAGATTTGATTCATTTCTTTCCCTTAATGCTTAATTATTATTATATGAATCTAAGCTTTCATGTTTGTGGCTTTTATCTATTTAATGAATCAATGTTAAAAACATTTATTATGATTACCATATTATAAAATTACTCACTATTTGAGTATTGCATGATTGCAAAGTATGTGACATATATCATTAACGGAAAAAGACAAAGACTTCTAATATATATTATTATATGGCCTTATTACTATTTTCTTTTCTCATTTCATAATTTGATTTTACATGTAGATCACAAAGATCGATGAAACACACAAGTCGCCACCCTTATTAGCGACAAAAAGGCAGAGGTTAACACATATGGCATGGTCGATATCTTTCAAGCACCAGAAGTCGACAGACATAAACAACTCCAGAATGCTATGTTTCAGCATTACTCATGTTGATATATTGCCAACTCGACACAAATCACACCCCACCACGCCATTTTGCAATCAAAGTTGAAATGTTTAAGACAACAAGCACAAGGTGATAGACAATGTAGTCTAAAGGTAATTACGACACTTCAGCAGCACGTACAATGGTCCTTACACATTCCAAAGTGCCAATGTTGAAAGTTGAACACCCACGCAAGTCTACGGGTCTGTGAAATAGCAAGAGGGACAGGAAAATAGTAAGCACCATAGCATGTTGGTCGCTATGTATAGCAAGCCTGATTTCCCTTCCATGGGGGTTTCTGGTATCCTGAGGCCTGGAATGTGGGATTATGGTTATGAGACCTATCCCCAGTGTCCTGTGGCCCTCTGACTATGTCTTCAGTCACTAAGGCCCTGTCCACTATGAACCTCAAGTCCCTTGAAGGTACCATGCATACCCTATCTAAAATTGTAGGATTAAAACCCTTGATGAACTAGTTTACTTGTAGCTTCTCATCCCCCATATATTCCACATAAGGTAGGAGATTGAGAAATTTGCCCTCATATTGGGCTACTGAAAGTCCCAATTGCCGGAGATCATGAAACTCATCGATGAGGTGATTTCAGAACTGCTCTGAGACATATCAGGCTTTGAAAAGCTTGAGGAAAGCTTCCCAAGTAAGGTTATTAATGTCTAAGAATCCCTTGGACTCCTCGTGCCTCCACCAAATGGATGATTGGTCTCTTAAAAGGAGAATCAAAAAATGTGCTCTAAGGTTGCTACCATAGTTATGCAACCTGAAACACCTCTCAAGGATTAAAAGACAAGTCTCTACACCTACCCCATCTGCTTCTCCTAAGAATAGAGGTGGTTTGAGCCTCATCAACTCTGTGATCTCGTTCCCAATATCAGGTGCCCTATCAAACCTCTAGGCCTCCATCCTAAGAATAATCCCCAGTCCTACAATGGACCCTACTTCCTTCTCAATATGATTCTCCCCAATCCTAGGAGGTGGGCTCCTACTCCTCTCTCTAGCGAAGGATCCACGTCCTTCCAATTTTTATTTCTCTCTCTTTTGAATCACCAGAGGCATATGGTCCAATATAAACCCGACCAAGTTCTGAAAGGCTAGAAGTAGTGTTGCATTAGGATCAAGAGGGGGTTCAGGTGGTGGACTCTGATTTCCTCCACGGTCCTCAATCTTAGGTTGTACCTCCTCACGCATTGTGGGGGTACATCTCTGACCATGCCGTTGCTTTCGGGCTAGCATAGTAACAGGTGGCATCACACATAAAAGGCAAATTTTAGTGATAATGCAGTGGGTTAGGTTCCCAATGTTGCTAAACATGGCTCTGATACCAAAATATCATGCCCAAAAGTTGGGCAAAACACACAATCAAAATTTTTTAAAACACGCTAAAGGATGGCTACACTACCTCAAAGGTAAAACTTGCACGCAAAATCATGTAGAAGAAAAATAGTAAATAGAAAGGTCAAACTAGGTAGAATAGCTTTCAGAACTATCCTACAGGTATCCCTAAGCTACACGCTTCGATCGACACACAAATTTAGATAGTTGACCAAAAAGTCAACCACCTCTGAAAGGTGCAAAACTAAAAACTGAGGTTCTAAAGGGTACCAGGAATACCTGGGCACGAAAAATGAGATGGCTGGAGGAAGTTTGACCATGGTTGACCAAAAGTCAACTATACATGAAATCGGTCAAAGGGACACAATATCTATGAAAGATGTTAATCTGAGGTGGTAAGGGGTTCTCTAGGCCTACTAAATGACATCATTGGGGTAAATAAGTTTAAAATGATAGTTTCAATAAATTAATAACATTATTAAACATTACATTAAAAGTCTTTTAAGGAAAATACCCCTTTTAAGATTTAAAAGTCGAATCATTAAGGAAACTAATAAATCATTGCATACTAATTAATTGAATAACTAAACGCTTAAAATAAATGCAAATTACCTATTAGTGCTTTTAATAATCCATCAAGAAATTAATAAAAGATTTAAATAATAAAAAAATCTAAATATATCTACTAGAAAATTCATCTAAACTCCACAAATAGAATTAATAAATGAATAATATTAAAGTTCCATTTTTTTAAAAAACTAACATAATACAAACTAATTATCAAAATAATAATAAAACAAATCTAATTTAATTCTAAGAAAATCAAATCTATTTACATCATATTTATAAACTAAATCTAATCTAAGCATTAATAATTCATACAAAAATATTATATATGCTACTACAATAAATATTTTCTAACCCTAAATAAAAATGTTACTTTTACTTTAACCACCAATCCTAACTTTCATTTTATTTACTCTTGTTATACAGGTGTGGTGGAGGGAGAAAAGTGGGCAGCATGATTTAAAGTATGGCCATAGGGCGGCGGGAGTCCTTCCGTAGAGAGTAGAGGATCGGTGGCACGGGGAGGCCTCGAGCGGCGTAGCTAGGTGCCACCCGCCCCACTATGTAGGTATAGTGGGCGGTGGGTCAATCATGGTCGACGCCCACCTCCGTCGTGCCACACACACAGTGGCGGGGGGGTTCATGCACCGCGTGGGGAAAGAAATAAATCAGGGCACAGGGTAGGGCTTCAACCCTCCCCGCCCTAAGTTTAATAAAACCGCAACTCTTTTTTTTTGTGTATTATTTTTTTAGATTTTTAACTTAAACATATATATATCTACAAAATAAATGACTAGTGAAAAAAAAATCCTATGTGTTAAAACATAGAGCACGTAGAGGCAATATTTTTTAAATTTTATTTTATGAATGGCCTCCAAAAATTAACCTTAAGGTATTGTAGGAAAAACATATTAAATAAAAACATATATATATTTTAAAAAAAATTATGGAAATGACCAAGTCCAAGAAAATTTTAATCTCATAAAAAAAATTCACTTGCAAATACTTTTTTTAATAAACTTTTGGAAGAAAAACCCTAAGTACAAAAGTATATAAATATAAATTCTCTTTGAACAAAATTATTAATTCAATCTAAGTATAGAAATGAATTCTATGGTCTTACATACATTTTCAACAAAATTATAAGCACAACCATCTAAAGGTAAAGGGATTTCAAATTATGCATGGATTAATCAATTCAAATTTCCACATAAGATATGTATAAACTAAGTCATGCAACAATGTTGTCTTAGAAACTTTCTTTTGATTAACAATGTAAAATTATGTTTACATTTTCATTTGGATCTTCATCTTACAATATGGATATTAAGAATTTCAAAACATTATAAGGTTACAAATATCTTAATGGTCTCCTACAACTTTGCAATAATGAAATTTTATACAATAACGGTTACAATGATACTTCCAGTTTCAAGTCTTTGAATCATAATCCTTTGCACACACTAGGAATCCAGCTGAACCTGCCAAATATGAGGTTGACCATGGAGGCTCACCTCCCAACCTAGACCTTTACAAGGCCACCCTGAGCTTGGGGATCCAAATTGGAACAGGAGACAAACAAGAAATTGCACAACTTATAGAAAATACTCACAGATATGCCCAAACATTGAAAACTTCCCATCACATGGTAGAACAGGAAGAGGGTCTCCAAGAGACCTTCCTGAAAATAGGGGTAGTGGTAGACCTCACAGTAGGAGAAGACAAGTAAACAAAAATAATCCTCAAGTCACACATGGCCTTGGAATGACCATCTAGACTCTACACTAAACTGAAGTCATTCCTACCACCCCCTTCAAGGTTACTCTGCCCTCCCAAGGTTGAGTGTGTCTTGAAGAAACCCATTTAAAATGTAACACAAATTTAAACACTACAAAATAAATCACCAAACTTTCAACTTGAAAAATATAACTTAAAAATACATAGGACTCCATTAATGGAGTTTCAAGCTCAAGAACATATATGAACAAACAAAAATTACTCTAAAAGATCCAACCTTACTCCAAAGCTTAGGTAAGTTGAAAATTGGTGGTGAGCTATCCTTCCTATTCTCTTTCTCCAAAGGCTCCTTCAAATCTAGAATCTGTCTCTAAGAGTAGAGAGTGTGTGAACACCCAACTCTTCATAAAACCTTTCCTATAAAGTAAAACCTCCAAAAATATCTAAGGCTAACCATAGGTGACAAGACCCTAACCATCCATTCCTCTCACTTGCCTTCATTCTCCATGAATGGAGTTAAATGCAACTTGTGAAGAAGAAAGAGGTTAACCAAAGCTACACTCCTCTTCAAATTTTCTCAACTTTGAAAAGGAGACTTTAGGGGAGAAATAAATGAGTTTAAAGGCTCATTTATGGCTGAAAATGACCCCTAACCCCTAGGGTACCAAGATGGGTAGCTAAACTGACCCTGGTTACATTTTGAAATCCTACAAGACCCTCCTAAACTACACCTAAAGTTAACCCATGGATTTATAAGTCAAGTTGATCATCTAGAAACTTCTAACCTTGGGTAGGCTTGTGTACTACACTTAGGTAACCTTAGTTAACCCTACACCTAACCATAGTTCACATAACTAGCCATGCCAACACTAATTGCAACAATTGCCAAAATTGGTGCAATATATTCAAACAAATGACATGGCTTATTCACATTAACTTTAACTAATTGAAATACACACATGCAACCACATTTATGAATAAACCACATATACAGTGAGGTCCATGTTTCTTTATATAAACAGGACCTTGGAATGAACAAAATTTCACATAGGTTTCAATACTGGGTCCCCAATTTAGATCCATGGTCAACTATCCCTGCACACTCAATTCACACATCAAGAGGTCCAAGATACATGATATGAAAGCATAATATGACATCAATAATACATTGCATATAAACTATATCTGCATTTGAATTTAAATAATCCTATCATCGGTTTCCTAAACCAATTTCCATCACAATACATCCACACATTTATTCTCATATTTGACATCATCATAAACTGAAACTGAATCAAAATATGTAGTATCTTGAGTGTACCCTAATTACATAATCAGGTACTGAATATATAACATAGGATTCAACAGATCCTCAAATACATAAGAGTGTAAAAAGTCAAAGCATGTCTAAACATATAGTCACTAAAAGCATGGAAAATAAAATAGTAAAACTATGACAGTCTAATGTAGGTCTCACAAACCACATCTTATTTTTATTCTAAATTATTCAAGGTTATTCTTGAAATATGGAAAACCAACTATCTGAATAGATATTTTTTAGAAAACTACGGTCCACAACTTAGAGAATGATCAGAAAGTCTTTCATGGAAACATATGCATTGAAGAGTAGTGACCAAACAAATCCTATCTTGATATTTTATAGAGGTATACATTAAAACTCAAACTACTCTCTTTCCTATTATGCCTTTTCATATCTACACTCAAAAAATTATGTGGAAAGAACCCAAACCAACTACATCACTCATCTAGTTAACCCATTGACCATGACTCACTACTAGTTGTTAGGTTTGTACATCTCTCATTGTTTCTGATTCCTACTATCATCTCTACACCTTATATTGTTCCCATCCCTACTTCATAATTGTCCAGGAAAGTAAATAAACAACATGTCCATGCATCTGTCAACCAATAATGTGTTTTTATAAAGGGAATCACACTTCCTATTTTCAAGCATCATAGTCATATTACATTATACTTTCATTAAATTTGAAAATGCACAATAGTTTCTCATTCAAGAATCACTATTAATATTGATCGACAAGCATTGGTCTACAAAATGTCATGGTTAGTTGCTTCCATTTCATAGTTACAAATTTTAGAGTGTACTGCAATTTTTGTATTCATATGGAAAATTAATCATTTTCATCATCATTGTCTTAACAATTGTTCTTAAAATTATGAATGGTTTTGTTTTTTATTACGGTAACTTCAGGTTTTGAAAGGACCCCGAAACCCTTTAACGAAGTAGAAAGATGAAATAATATAAGGCACGAACAAACAATAGACTATCAAAACATCTGACAAAAACCCACGAGACAAAAACCCAAGAATCAAAGAGAAACACGGGAACAAAAACAAAAGCCCCCAAAAAACTACCAGCAAAATGAGGTCAAAAATTATGAATGCTTTTGTTGCTAATACACATATGTGTAACAACAACAACAGTTTTGTTGCTAATACACATATTGTTTCTATTGTATGCAGATGAGGAAGTCAAATTGTTTGAAGGAGCCTTCTCCAAAGAAAACAAGATCAACAAGGTTGTTTGCCCATAAAAGAGGTGCCAACTTCCCTCAAAACCCAGAAACCCCGCCTCCCATTATGAGAAATCCATAGCCTATTCAATGAAACCCACTGCTTGTTATACCAACATAGGGGGATACTATGGAAATGAGAGCACCTAAAGTCATGAATCAACAAAACTTGTGGTCTGCAACCAAAATGGAAGGGACACAGAGATATCGAGGACAAGGATATATCAATAAGGGAATTATCAAAGAAATGGGGTATTCCAGTAGCCACACTGTCTAAATGGTTGGGTGGTCTCATAACCACCTCCAAGAAGGGTCCCCCAATTATCCTCACCATGAAGAAGAAGAGAATATTGTTTAGTGGTGCCAAGAGATGGATGTAGGTGGTCATGGAATAGAGATTATAAAATTGAGGGAAATTGTGGCTCAAATATATGAGAGAAGACCCAACCCTTTAAAATATGGCATGCCTAGGGAGTCATGGTGGTCGAGGTTCAAGGCCCACCATTTGGAACTGAAACTGCAGATAGAAAAAGGCCTCGACAAACACAAGGAACTCAATCTGAGACTAGTTGTTGGCTATACTTTCTATGACACTTTGTCAAAAACATATGTTGAAAATCTACATGAACCTATTTTCATATGGAATTATGATGAAATTGGTGTGCACAAGCTGGTATAAATGGGTTTATGAGGGTACTTTCTAGAAGAGGAATTTGAAACATCTCTTACATAATTCCCAAGAGTCATGAATGGATTACTATTATATGAGATGGGGAGATAAAAGTAAAGGACATTCTATGAAAGGAAAATGAAAGGTTGAAAGAAGAAGAGAAGAAGGAAAAGGAGATCAGAGAAAAATGAGAGAAGGCAATGAAGGAACACAAGGCACGGGAAAGGAGGCTTTAGGAGAAACATAGGGATTTAGAAAGAAAGAATATGTTAAACAATACATACACTCCCATGTCTAAAGGGCATGTCATAATGCAGGATATGATCAACATAAACATCCCAAACTTTTAAACGACTTATAATCTCTTATGTTTGTTGGTACTCATAACTATATTGCTAGGATCCCACCATATCATGCCAGCACTAGATATTGTAGTGCAATACAAACTGGAGTGAGTAGCAGTCAATTAATAGAAGGGGATGAGAACATGGCTTATATTGTAGGCTCAAGGGAATTATCCACCTCACCAACAACTACTTTTCCTTCTTGGTTTACCTAACTTTGGGATGGTTTTGCTTTCTACTTTATAGTGGCAAATAAGAACTAGGAAAATATGTTATGAATATATGGATATGGCATACATTTTGTTTCCAAGTATGTTTGTTTTATAAAAATTATGTCAATGTAATTTGCAACATGTAATAGGATGATTGATCCAGATGTAAATAACTAGATTAACTAAATTTTAATGCAAGAAGACTAGTTTTCATAAATTTGAAGGATCGGGTTTTCAATATATATCCAAAACATGCACACCATAACTTCAGGGACGTGGGTCACCATGTGGACCTAGGATCCTTTTTTTTAATCATCTACTTAGACCACTGATTTGGCAATCCCAAATAAATTTTTTTGTCCACTACTCAGCGATTTTCCATGTGTTTCACTCTCATTCATCCAATGTGTCTTCATCATGGCATTTTAGTGCATCATCCAGGCCGTGCATGGGCTGACACCACAAATAACAAGTTTTAACCACCTGAAATGGACATGGCAGTTGATTGGCATTCCATCACATGACCACCCAATCCAAGTCACCCTATTCGCCATTAATTATTGCCTAGATGTTACACTCCAACATTGCAGTTGGGAAATTTTTGAGCATTAAACGTAGTTGCAAAGGTGTCCTATTGACCTTGAATGGGAAAGTGCAACAAAGCTTAACGCTGAAAAGGGAATCAGAAGACTGTAACTCCTAATTGATAATAGTGCAAATCAGATGTTCAATTGTATAATCATACACTATCCCTAGCAGTGGCATTAAATATGCATCACCTCTCCTTACTTGTGGCTAAGTTCAAGTGTACTTTATGTTCTTTTCAGTTAAATATCTACTTGCACAAAAAGGCTCGTATTTATAGAACAAAACCCCATTGAATATTCTTGACTCCTCGTGGATCCAGCCATATTTCATTCCTTACTATCCCTCCTATTCTTGAGTCTTTAATTCATTGTAGACCAAAACATATTCGTTTGGGGTGTCTACAAGTATTGAGAGTAGGTATCAAGTACAGTAAGAACAATCTACCATTTGAAGACCTTTATACTCGTGAATTGTGTTGCACAATCTATTCAATCTAAATGTTTGAGTGCAACATAATTCATCAGCACAAAGGTTTCAAATATAAGTGTTTCCTCATTCTATTTGACATTGGTAGTGTTGTGTGCATGTTTACATGTATGTTTGGTGTAAATGTTTCCACATTTAGGACCTGCACATGTATTGGTTCATCTCCCCTTAACATTTTCATTTCAGGTGTGAATTATGTGTTTATGTGATAATAGCAATTGAATGTGAAAGACACTCCACTTTAGATTAGAAAGGTAATGTACACATCTACGAGATACACATTAATTAGCTATTGGTTTGAAAGAATAACAATTATCTATGAATAGTTTATTGGATGACATATATAAACACATCTAGGACACACATATATTATTTGAATATTTAATTGTTAAGACTCTTCATTTTGTCCATGTGGTACATGATTAACTATAACACTACATTTTTTTTATATAATGTGAAAAATTGTGCATTTCACGTGTGAAATAATTAAGTATATCATTATGAAAATTAAATGTAAAATTGACTACATTTGAATGTTAAATCACCTCAATCTAGATTACAAAGGTACTAATCTACACATATAGGAGAAGCACATTTATCACTTATTGGTTTTAAAGAATGAGATAAATATAAGAATGAATGATTACATGACATATATAACCACATGTAGGAAAAGTATATATTTGTTGACAATTAAATGTTAAGAGCCTTCAAATTCAGCATGTAGTGCGTGTTGAGCACAAGAGGGTCCAAAGAAATCAGACCGAAATGTTGAAAGAAATTCTATCAAGAGTATAGTTACTCCCCTAAACTATATTCTTGTCTCAATTTCTTTTAACTATTAGGGGATGTTTATTTAGACCTTGTCCATGGTAAATATAAGCTTTGTCTTGTTAAAATTGTTTGAATTTGATAATGACTAGTGAATGTAAAAGACACTTCAATTTACATTAGAAAGGTAATCTACATGTCTAGGACAAGCACAATAATCAGTTATTGATTTCAAATAATGACATATATATAGGAATGGTTAATTGCATGATATATATAAAATCTCGGAAAAGTATACATTTTTTACATTTGAATTTAAAAGACACTTCAATTAAATGTAAAATACACTTCAATTGAATGTAAAAGTCACTTTAATTGAATGTAAAAGCCACTATAATTTAGAATAGAAAGGTAATCTACACATCTAGGACAAGAAAAATTAATCACTTATTTGTTTTTTATAATGGCATATATCAATGAACAATTGATTGCATGTCGTATATAACCACATGTAGGAGAAGTATATTTTTTTTGCACTTTAGGTTGAATTGGGAAGGTCCAAAGAAAACAACCCAAAACTCTTGAAAGCAATTCTTACAAGAATGTAGTTACTCCCTTGAAGTATCATTCTTGTTTGAATTACTTTCGATTGTTTGGGGTTGTTCAAATTGTTCACACATTGGACCAATCATCACATTACATGTAAGAGATTGCATTGTAAAATAAGATCTTCTAAGGATTGATATTGTTGACCTTTGAAGTTAGGGTGTGCATGTTATGGCCCCTACCCCTAGAAATTTACACACACATATATATACACACATATACATATATATACATACAAATACATATACATATGTGTATATGTATATGTATATGTATATATGTGTGTGTGTTAGGGATTAAGGGTTCCAATTTCAGTGTTTATGGGTTTACAATGTCACTGTTATCGTCATAGGGTTTCCATTTTGTTGTTACTTAAGGGTTTAAGGGTTTGGAGTTCAATGTGGGAGTGGTTAAATTTTACTATTTAAGGGTTCACAAATTCAATAGTTTCTAATTCAATGTACAACATTTTCCATTTATTTGTTTTAGGGATTCAACTTTATTGTTAAGGGTTTCCAATTTCAAGTCCAATTTTAGGGATTAAGGGTTCCAATTTCAGCGTTGATAGCTGCAAATGAATCAAACAACAAGGATAATATAGAAAGTGTGTATAATGAAAACCAACCTATGTGGAACAAGCTCAAACATGCAAACATTAGAGATATAAATCATTTATAGTCTAACATGTTCATAAACTTACAACTACACAAAGCTTTCCACCATAAGCTCCGATGAGCCAAACAAGGGTACCTAAGCCTTGTTGATTTGATTTTAGAGAGAGTTGTGGGTGTGCTATCCCAACAAAATATATTAATCCCACTAATGATTGAATGAAAAAATGACAAACTAGATGCAAGTTAAATGAAATTATATTGAATGACCCAAGAAGTAGCTACGAAGAACTAGTCTCAAGCATTCAATGAGTGAAAGATAAGTAGCTATGAACTAAATGCAAGAATCTAGTATTGAATGAAAACTAGGAATGCAAATACCATGATTTAAATGCAACTACCATACAAGGTTAGTATGAAAAACTATAAATGCATACAAGAACTCTAAGCATAAACTAGCAAGATAAATCTAATGCAAGAATAATGGATGATTTACTCTTGGAAAGGCTCCTATTTATAGGATTTTGGAGGGCTTGGGTGAGGTGGATCACATGTGGCATCCACATAGGTGCCACATAAAAGACAAATAAGCCATGTAAGATTCTAATTTTACTCACACATGTGTGATCAACTTGAGATGTGATGGGTTAATGTGTACTTTAAGTACACATGTAAGAAATCATATCATAAATGTCATAGACTTGGTCCAATGAGGCATTTTTGGCAAGTGTAAGAAAGTGTCATCAAGGTTGTAAGAAACCTTGTTTAGGCATTTTTAGAATTCTTTGAAAAGGCAAATTTTTGAAATTTGCTCACACATGTGTGAGCAAATAATTAGGACTAATGGGTGTAGGAATCATAAAATTAGCCTAATTAACCTTAGTTAATTAACAACTAGGTTTATTTGTTGAGAGTGATGTGAGGCAGGGTAGGATCTAGGTCTAGATTTAAGATTAATCTAAATTAAATTTAGACTAATCATGGTTTAGGAGAATATTAGAATGTGAGGGAAATAAATAAATTAAAAATTTATTTAGAAGGGGTAATTAATTAAGGAAATGTATTAAATAAGATTTAATACCCTTAGGAGGGAGGTATTTTAAATTAAATTTAAATACTATAGAAAATGAACCTAATTTAATTAAATAGGTGGAAGAATATAATAGATATAATTAATTAAATAATTATAATATTAAAGGACAATTTTAGGTGTCTACATTTTGCCCCTCTTTGATGTGATGTCGAGGATGACATTGTGTGAAAGAAAAATAAAACAAGAAGCCCAGAGAGAACATAATGTCCTAAGGAAATGATGATGAATGAGTGTGGCCCCTTGAGAAAATAATGCAAAAAAATAATTTTTTGTGTAATTTGCTTGAAAAGGAGGTAGAAGGGAGGAAAAGGGAATAATTGCATGACTTACGAGATGATCAGGAAAAAATAGGGCAAAAAATGGGGTCCAGGACAGAGAATGGGTCTCAAGGAGCCTATAAGTAGTCCGCGAGGGCCCTAGAAGGAGTCATTTTCACCCTTAAAGGGAAAAAAGATGAGGTAAAGAGAGAGTGATGGCTGATCCGCAAGACCGTATGCAGATAAGAGAGCACATCCAAACACACCAACGGGTGACCGAAATGAGACCACCGGTGAGTACCCTAACAAAGTCCAGTCAATTTCATATTTATTGATAGTTAGGGGTATTTGTAGGGGGAACACAGTTGGGGCAAAGACAACGATCAGTGGATCATCGTTTGCACAGATGATGATTAACCAAGTGTCGTCTACGAAGATGACAGATCGACGATTGTCATCTTCGTAGATGGCAATCAAGGATTGTCATCTATGGGGACAAATTTAAGGGGGACGTAGACAACTATTCATGAAACATCATCTGTGCAGATGACGGTCAACAAAGTTGACCGAGGGTAGACACCGGAGAGGCTGATCATGGATCGACATCTCCACTGACCAGCATATGCGTTGATCATCGTCTGCACAGGGAAACCAACATCTCCATTGGTTGACCCAAAAGATTTAGTGTAAGGGCTTAGGAAGGGAAGAAAAAGTGATGGGGAGGGGTATAAGTTTCCCCAGACTGAGGAACAAGGACTAACAGTTATTCTTTTTGAATGTAGGAGGCAGGAGCAATGTTTAGGTCACAAGAGAGTTGGTCAGAGACAATGGGACTAGCAGACGAGCTAACCCCAATGGAGTGGGGGCAGGTGGCATTGTGCAAGATAGAGCATGTAAATTTATGACCATAGTGGAGAGTGCATAATGTGCTCATGACTAAATTGATTGAGAGGTGGCACAACCCCACCTCCAGTTTTCATTTTTTGATGGGTGAGGTGACTATCACCCTACTTGACGTCTGGCAGATATATCAAATTTTAATCAGGGGGTTGATACCAGATTACATACAAGAGTGCCTAGAGCCATATGTAGAGGCAGTGTTCGAGTGACCATATGATTAGATTCCCACTATGATATAGTGGTTACCATGGAGGGAAATGATGGTAGCACGACCATGGTTGGGACAGGTTGCCTTGTATTTAGCAGGCCTGATTGGAGGTCATTTGATTCTAGACCATGTAGGGCATGATTTTTCTTCAGGATGGGTGTGAGTTCTGAGAGCCATGCTTGAGGATGATAGGGAGAGATACTGCTGGGGGTATACCATCCTGGGGCAGCTATATTATGATTTGCATATGTGTGCCTACCGGAGAGGAAGGACACTAGAGGCAGGAGTGACACTCTTAATAGTGTGGACCTAGGAGCATATCATTGTGGTACGCCCCCTCAGATTACATGAGACACAACAAGTTTATGATCCCTATGCCTGCCATTACAGACCGTAGATCAGGTATGAGTTGATAGATTTTGTTGGCCACTGGTGTCAGACACTAGATGAGATGTAGGGCTTTGATTGGACCCCTTATGCAGGTTGTGAGGCATATGGATATTAGGTCTTGCAGCAACAGGCTTACATGGAGGATGGGTGGCAGGATTTATTCTACCTTAGGTTCACGTAGACCGACTATTGGTTGATTGGGTGGACAATGTATATGATTTCTTAGTACATGCCATCCAGAGTACTGTGATAGTTCGTCCGGGTGCAGGATCCAGTCTTGAATATGTTTCCACATCCACTAGTGACATGAGAGGTAGGAAATCTATGGGGGATTGGGTTGGATCTGAGGGGTACAAGAGCATCTTGGTTGGGTATGATGGTGCTTCCATGGCAACAGGGATAGGACTTGGTTTAGAATGCAGGAGTGACTCTTGCATATAATCAGTGGTAGATTGTTTATAGGCTGATCAGGTTGACCATACCAAGATTCATTCAAGAAGATGAGCAACCAAGAAGAGGAGAGGATGGTGTTGGGGTGGATGGGGAGGATGGAGGAGATGAAAGCGGAGATGGAGGAGGGGATGAAGGAGGAGGGAGAGGAGGAGGCCATAGAAGACAACTGAGGGTGGCATCAAAGAGACATCAGGGACACCTTCATATACCGACAGATAGAGTCTCTTTTCTTATGCCCATATAGGGATAGGTACAAGGACAAACACATGTGCCATAGGTGTAGGGACATGTACCAGAGGGGTCACCTCCAAGATACATAGCACAGGATGTACATGACATAGTAGTCATGGAGCAAGACAACCTTCAGACAGAGGTGAGGAGATTATAGGGACTCTTGGCTATAACATAGGCATCAGTGGATAGCTTCAGACAAATTTGGATAGGGTTCAAGAGTTATTAGCAGGGGAGAGAGCATAGGAAGACAATGCACAAAGTGCTATGGATACATTACATGCCTGAGTGGATTGTGACAATTTTACTATGGTAGAGGTAGCGCCACAGGATGAGATGATTCTTAGGGGAGAGGTGGAGACTCTAAATGGGAAAATGGTGACTTCGATCGAGAAGGTCAATAGTTTGACTGAGTAGGTGGGCAACGTGACAACACAACAAGATGAGGCACGTGGGCTTGTCAAGACATACAGGGGTGAGACGGAGATAGCTCAACATGAAGCCATAGAAGGAGAGACATGATAGGTGATGAATGAGGCATTTTATGCACACAGGGATGTAGGTAGGAGAGGTAGAGAGGCAACCTATTACATGGCCCTATATTTTGATGCAGGTTTTGAGGAATGACAACCTGCATACACAAAGTGGTCAGAGTCACAGAGAATTGGCAATGAATCACATGGATCAGTGGGGATGCCACCTCACCCACATAGATGAGATAGGGGGATGAGGGACCTTCACAACCAGCCCCATGAGTTACCTAGCCATGGTGACACACCTTTTTGTAGTTTTTGAGCTTTTGGATGTTCTATGACAGTTTGATATATACATGATGGACATAGATGTACTTGATTCTTTCATGATGATATATATACACACATGATTTTGATGGTTTTATTACTGATGTGTGTGATGTAGGATGTGTGTGATTATGTGTTATGTAAGGATTCTAACTTATCTGTGATGCAAGAATATACACATGTGATAATTTATTATGTTTATGGATGGATAATATTTATATGTGATTTATAGATGTGATGGATGTATTGATGTGATGGATATATTATGTGTGATTTATAATGATTAATGCAATAAATGTAAAATAATGATTAATGTTATGAATAATAAATGGATAATGAACCTAAAAAGAATATTATTATGTGATTACATTATATCGAATTTGAAGTCAATACTAAAACTCATCATCAACATGATAACACAATGAATGAAATAACCTAAGTGAATGCAACTAATGAGGACTCAAACTAAGACATTATTTTTGTGTGTATCAACCATAATTAATAGGATCATTTAGCTAGCTTAGGAGGAAGGGAATAAACAAGAATCTTGCAAAGAGTAAAGTGCAATATGACCCTAACTAAAAATGTGTTCTATCTACATGATTTTATGTGGGATTATATCATGTTTATGTCAAAGAGCACACCCTATTTTAATTTTGCAAGAGGAGGTATTATCTATGTGTTAGAAAACATAAATGGCATTGCTCATTTGCATGGAATAGACTCTTAGACAAATAGATAGATTTAAGAACATAGATGTAGGACTTCAGTCATGATGGTACCAATGCGACAATACTCATGGGGAGATTTAGCACACCCAAATATTGTTGAGGGATTTTGTGGTATTTGTACAAATTCTTCCCCCAGTGAGGCATGCATAATAATAACTATGTGTCAAACAAAAATGCACTAAAACTATCACAACACATCATACCACAATTGATGCGTATTCCAATAGACACCATTCAAGATATAGCAAGATATTAAAGATCAAGGAAATTGTGAGGAGGATATATTGAGCCACAAAGATGGAATCAACAAAGTTCTTTCAGTACAAAGTAGTCATTCAGTACAAAGTTCTTTCCATGAACAAGATTGGGTGATGAAGGATTTGATAAGCCGACGTCGAAAGGATGTATCCTAACAGGCCAAGAATAATTTATATTGAAATGAAAATTTGCTAGTAATAGCTTGTGAAAGGAACAATACATGATAAATTCAATCTTAAAGTTTATTTGTGAAGATTCTTGCGATTACTATGTTTCGGAAAATTTTTAGTGTCATGGGGTAAGCTCAACGCGCAGGAATTTTGAGAACAAATCTTTATTGCGAAGGTGAAGACTTAGCAAAAAGTGAATTAGGACTAGGTAGGAAACCTGCACAGATATGGGCAGCGTGAGAGTTTATTATGGAACAATGATGGATGACATGTAGGATGGTCCAAATAGATGATGGATCTAACTACACATGGCACTTGAAACAAGTTTTCACCATGGTACTTATCCATTGCACCACTTAAGTGGTTTTCACAAATGGATAAACTTATTTGTCTTTAATCTTCTTTTGATTTATTTTTTGTATATTATCAAAATGCCTATTTTCCAGGTTTTCATCAGGATAATAAGTTTTTTCAGGAATTTTTCTCTACTTTTAAAGATTTTTTCAAGATAATTTTATATTGTTTTTGGATTTTTTGTTGCTTTTCTATTTTTTTTGGATTTTTGTTGACTTTTCACTGTACAAAAGGAATTATTGATGGACTATGCATAGAAGCATTTGAGATGCAAAATATTTACACGATCAGGGATAGGATCTCCCTCTAGTGTTGCATTCTGATAGGCTCTAGACCCTAATTTGTCTATAACCACAAAAGGTCCCAACTAGTTAGGCTTGAACTTTCCTTTCTTTTCATGATTCTGGAGATTCTCCATGTTGTGTTGCTGGACAAGATCACCAACTTCAAACTCATGAGGTTTGATCTTCTTGTTGAAATGTAAGAGCATGCGATTTTGATACACACAAAGATGGTTTAGGGCATTAAGGCACCTTTCATCAAGGAAATCAAGCTCTTGTAAGCGAGCAACTTGGTATTCTTCTTCAAACATCAGATTCTTCAGGGAGATGCTAAGGGAAGGGAGTTCAATTTTGATGGGAAGGATCACCTCAGTACCATAGATAAGGGTGAATGGAGTGGCTCTAGTGGGGGTACAAATGGAAATGTGATAGGCCCAGAGGGTGGGATTCAACTGAAGGTGTCAGTCATGACCAACATCATCGAGTGTCTTCTTTAGGATTTCATGATGGTTTTTTTTGTAGCCTCTGCTTGACCATTACCTTGTGGGAAGTATTTGGAGGAACAGTGTCGGGTAATGCCAAAATTCTTACATAGCTCTGTGACATCTTTATTCTTTAAAGGGGTCCCATTATCTGTGATAATATCTTAAGGGATGCCATATCGATAGATAAGATAGTTCAAAATAAAATTTGAAATATGTTTTCTAGTGGTGTAAGTAAAAGGAACAACTTCAACCCATTTTGTGAAGTACTATGTGGCACGAGGGATGTATTTGTGGCCATTGGAAGAATTTGGAAATATCTGGCTAACCATGTCAAGTCCCCAATGGGAAAAAGGCCAAGATGTGATGGTAGGATGAATGAATGGGAGGGGGCGTATATCAAATCATCATGTTGCTGACAAGGTACACACTTCTTCACATAGAAAAATGAGTCCTGCTCCATAGCAAGCCAATAGTATCTAGTGCGTAATAGCTTCTTGGCCAAAGTGAGCCCACCAGAATGGGCTACACAGATCCCTTTATGTACCTCCTCTAAGGATGTTTTCACTTCCTCTAAATTTAGACACCTCAGAAGAGTTCCATCAAAGTGTTTCTGAAATAGGGTATCACCAAGGATCGTGTAATGTGAGGTTTGATGGATGAAGCTTTTATATGATTTGGGGTTAGGGTAAGCGGGGTAGTTCTGTCCTTAAGGTAGGAATAAATTTCTTGGTACTAGGGGGAATTAGGATCAACAATTTCACATACCATATCAGTCTTCGGTTGGTCATAAGATGGGACCATAAGATTCTTAATGAGAAACTCGCACCTCAAACTATGTTTAGGCGCGGATATCAAAGATCCAATGGTTGCCATGGCATCAACTACTTTGTTGTTCATTCTTGGGATTTGCTAAAAGATAATTTATGTGAAATGTTGTTTCAGATCTTCAACCATGTGACATTAAGGGAGTAATTTTTCATCCTTTGTTTGATATTCATATAGGAATTGCTTGATAACCAACTGAGAGTCACCAAGAACTACTAAACTAAGGATTTTCCACTGGATGGATTGGTGAAGTCCTATTATCAAGGTCTCATATTATATAATATTGTTTGTGCAAAAAAATTATAGTTTATAAGATTTAGGGATGAGATCCCCTTGAGGTGTGACAAACAAAATACCTACCCCTGAGCCTTTCAGTGTAAAAGATCCATCAAAATAAAGTTTCCACTAGATACTCAGGGTAATAGTGAGAACATATTCATTTGGAAAATATGTAATGATTGGATGGTCCCCTTGAACAGGTGCTCCAGCTAATTCATCTACAATCACTTGGTCCTTAATATATTTTTGATCCACATAAAAATATCAAATTTACTAAGGATCATGACCCATTTAGTAGTGTGTCCAGTAAGAGCAGCTTTAGATAACATATACTTAAGTGGATCGAGCTTTGTGACAAGTTGTATCTTATGATTAAGCATGTAGTGGCGTAACTTCTGTGTATAGAAGAAACTGGCCAAATAATATTTTTCAATAGGTGAGTAATTGAGTTCATAACCCACTAGTGTTCTGCTAAGATAAAAGATTTCTCACTCTTTCCCACTGTCATTTAGCTATGCTAAAAGAGAACCTAGTGCAACTTCAGTAGATGATATGTACAAAATTAGAGGCCGACCTAAGACAGACGACACTAGCACTCGAGGAATAACTAGATATCCTTTCAATTGTTCAAATTTTGTTTGACACAGGCAATCCCATTTGA
This sequence comes from Thuja plicata, assembly GCA_018584345.1. NCBI lineage: Eukaryota > Viridiplantae > Streptophyta > Pinopsida > Cupressales > Cupressaceae > Thuja > Thuja plicata. The sequence continues at coordinate 300,308 of MU227019.1, forward strand.
ACTTGATATTTTTGCATAATAGGTGAGAAAAGGGATGCACTTTATCGACCAACTGTGACATGAATCTCCTGATGGACTAAATTTTTCCTTGTAGAATGCGTAGCTCTTTTAAGGTCCCTTGAGGCAAAATTTCCAAAATGGCCTTGACATTATTTGGATCAACTTATATGCCTCTGTGGGACACAATATAGCCTAACAATTTGTCAGATTGAACACCACAAACACACTTATTGGGATTGAAACAAAGCTTGTACTTCTCCAATATTTCAAAGATCATTGTGAGGATGGAAATATGTGAGTCTTGTGTCTTTGAGTTTCCCAAAATTTCATCCACATAATCTTCCATAATAACGTGTAGGAGATGATGAAAGATTGTGGTCATTGCTTGTTGATAGGTTGCACACATTTTTAAGACCAAAGGGCATGACTTGATAACATAACGTAGCCCATGGAGGTTGGAATGCAATCTTGTGTTGATCTTCTGGTGCTATTATAATTTGATTTATACCTAGATAAGCCATCCATGAGGGACAACATCTCATGTCTAGCAGTCAAATACACCATGATATCAATATTTGGTAATGGAAAATCATCCTTAGGACATGCTAAGTTTAGGTCTCTGAAATTTGTATAAATGTGAATGCCCCCAACAGGCTTACCTTTAGGCACAATGTTAGAGACCCACTCAGGTTAATCAATTGGTTTGATGATCTCGACATCAAGCATTTTTTGAATCTCAGCTTTGACTAATAAAGCAACTTGTGGATGCATCTTGTGTAACTTCTGTTTGACATGTTTTACTTTTGGATCTACTTCAAGATGGTGTACAACCAAATTTGTATCCAACCCATGCATATATTTATAGGTCCAAGCAAAGTTGATTTATTTATTTTTGAGGAATTCAGTCATATCTTTTCTTTCTTGATCGTTGAGGGAGGCTGCAATATATGTGACCTTTGGATTTTCTTTTGTATCGAGTTTGACTATTATTGTGTCTTCTATTAGGATGGAGGATTTTTCTGGCTGTAAATTTATAAATGGTAGGTCAACTTCTCTATCCTCTAGCACCTTAGAAAGGTTTTCAATAGAGGACACACCCTTTATTTAATATTTTTCTTCATCCAAGGGTGCATGTGAGAGGTTTTCACTAGGGGATGTTTTATTGTCTTTGCGATTTTTATTTTCTTTTTCATTTTTTGTGACTAAGAGTGTTGACTTGGCTATCGAAGTAGGCTTTCTCATTGTAGTTGATCTGATGCTTGTATTCTTGGAGATTCTTAAGTCCAAAGAGTGCTAACATTGCCTCGTCTAAATCATATATATCTAAGGATGGTAGCAAATATTGCTGATCCCAATCAATTAGTTCAGGGTTCTTTAGGGGAAGGCTACGGGATGAAAGGTCAACTTTTGTGATGGTGAGGACACGTGCATAATCATCAAGGTCATCTTAAATGTATTGGAAAGGTACTTCAAAGAATTCCTCTTCGGTGTCTGAATTGGATTCAACTAAGCAATAGTCCTTAGCAAAGTTTTTCTTAGGCTCTAAGGAACCCAATCCTTTTCCACATGGATAACCTTTTGTTGTAATGAGGGTATTTCTCCCTAATTCTTTTGATCCAAGACGAGTGCCATGATATCTCATACTTTCAACAATGGGATTGTATTTTATATACTTGTCTTTATGGAAGGTTATTGGTTTCTCTTCTTCTTCCTTGTAAAGACAATCTAGGACAATAGATTCCATGTGTTCATCTGACAAAGATCCTCAGTGTTCAAAAGTAGTCTTTTTGCATTTTATGATGTCTTTTCCTCCTGAGGGATTTAATTGTGAAGGTTTTCCATAAGACTTTGGACACAAGGGGAGTTTTCCAATGCACATAACACTTTCAAATTTCTATTCCCCCATGCCTTGATCTGTGAATGTTGTTTTCTTCTTGGAATCAGGAATCTTGTCTTCAACGGGTTTTTCCTTTCCCTTGGAATGATCTGGGGGGATTTTTGATGTCTCTTTAGCACTCTTAGAGGAAGATTGTTGAATTATAGGTGGGATGGGATTATCTTTTTCAATAGGTCAAGAAAATTTATTCAAAGGACAATAATTTGATTGTTTACCCTCCAATATTTTTCAATATTGAAAGGGTTCAGGATCTCCAAGAATAGTTATATCTCTGCCATGATGTCAGAATTTCAGACATTGATGCTATGTAGAAGGTACACCTTTGATAGCATATATCCATGGTCATCCCAACAAGATGTTGTATGGTAGATCAAGATCAAGCACATGAAAAACTATTTCAATCAGGATTGGGACTACTTGCAGAGGGAGTGTTATCAAACCTTTGCTCTCCCTTTCTCTATCATCATAGGATTTTATTATGAATCTTTTATTTACATCAAGAAGGTCTTCAAAAAGACTAATGTTTTAGATCATTTTTAATGTAAATAAATTGAGACCAGATCCACCATCTCTAAGGACTCGTTTGATTTTAGTGGAGTGCATTTTGGCTTCAATATGGAGGGAAATATTGTTATGGAGGTCTAGGCCACAAAAATCTTTGTCAGTAAAGACCAAATGCTCTTGTGTAGCTAAATTTCCAATCATAGCTTGGAACTGGGAAGAATTAATGTTTTTAGGGACACATGACTCATTAAGAGAATTTTTTAGAACTTCTTTATGAATGGAGGATGTGCAAAGAAGCTTTAGAATAGATATATGTGCAGGTGTCTTTCCTAACCGAGTTAACAAATTATAGCGTGAAGCGAGCCAAGTAGCTGTGGATGGTGCAGTGGGTGGATTTACAGATGTTGATGGATTATTAGAAGCCTAAAAAATGACTCTTGGTATTCGTGTAGTAGCATTGAAATTTATGCCTTTGATTGTTAGAGTGTTCACATGGTTTTCAAACTCTTTAATACATCCATAAAGGGCATGGAAACTAAAGATATCATTCTCTTCTAAACTCCCTCATGTTTGATCTTCACTCATGATAGTGTTTGTGGAATAATCATATGGAATAGCATTGGATGTGTTGTTCTGATTGTGTTTAGGAAATGATTCATTATAGACTTTGAATTTTGCATTGAATGAAGATGGATATTTTCCTTCAACCTCAATTTTTACATCGTCTATAAGGTCTTGGACAAAGTGTCTCAGTTTAATGCATTTCTTGGTATCGCGCCCCATGATGTGATGGTAATCATAGTATTCATTGTCTTTATACCAAGTAGATTTGGGTAGATTTTCATCAAACAACTGATTATTAAGGTAGAATATCATCCATTGATCCACTAGTCATCAAAAGACCACATCTAGTGGCTCCATGAGAGAGGTGAATTCTCGACATTGTTGGGTGTTGTTATAATTTTTTTTTTGTTGTTATTATTATTGTTACGAGGAAACAAATCAGACTGTTTGAAAGGTTGTTGTTGAGATTGTTGTTGTGATGATTAATTCTGATTGTTGTTTTTATTCTGATTGTTGCAGTTATTCTGATTGTTCTGATTAGATACCTTGACATTTTGGATGTGATTCATATTTTTCACTCCATCATTGACAAATCCTTTGTTCTTACTCCAAAATTTTGGTTTGTCATTGTTAGCGGAAGTGGTATAATGTTTAATGCACCTTTTTGCAAAAGTTCATCTTCAATGTTTTCCCCCTTTTAACATGAGACTCAAAAGTGTCAGGAGAAGCTATTTTCAATTGGAATGACATTTTGGATACCAAATTTTTTGTAAAGATGTCCATCAAATGATTGTCACGTATTTTCCTAGGCATACAATTTTCAATGTGTCTTCATATTTATAGAAAGTTGGCAAAGGTTTATTCATTCCTTTGCTTGGTCTTACATAGATCACTCAATGATGCTTGATGTTCAATATTGTAAGAATATTTTCCAACAAATTTCTCTGCAAGGTCAGAGAATGTAGATATGGATCTATGAGGGAGGGCCATGAACCACTCCAAAATAGGACTATCAAGACTCCTAGTAAAGAGCCTCTTTAGATAATTCTCGTTGTAGGAAACCTCTTGGCATGCAATATAGAATTCTTTGAGATGTTGGAGTGGGCATGTCTCCCCTTTGTATTTCTCAAACTTTGGTATCTTAAAGTTCTAAGGAAATAGTTGCATGGTTAATGACTTGTCAAGAAAATAAGGACATATATCTTCAAAGGGGAATTATTTCTTTCCTCCATTTCGTAGGCTATTATGCACAATATTTTTTAGCTTGTTGACTTGTTGGGATAAAACAAGAGCATTGTAAAGTGCAAACTATAGTCCAAAATATTGTCCACCTCCTAATTGTGAGACTAAAAAGCCTATCGATGTCATACCAAATATAGGGGAAGGTGTATAATGATAAGCTTGGGATGTTTGTTGAGTGGACGTCTTTGATGTAGATGATGGAAATGTGAATTGTGATGATGAAACTAGCTGCATAGACAAGGCGATGGAAGCATGCCCTATGTTGTTGTTGGAGATTTGCCTTTGATCTAGTGGTTGACTATATGCTTGTCATTGGTGACAACATATAGTATGCAGCAGTGTCATGTATGTAATTCTCTGTATGGATATGTTGGAGCCTTGCACGTTTATCTTTATGGTGTAAACATATTCATTATGCTATGTTCATAGAAGCAAATTCATTTGTGCAGTTGAAGTTGAGTTATGATGGTCTATTTTCTAGTTACAGTTTTAGGAGATTGTTTATTTAGAGCCGACAGTATTTATATTATTTCTTTGGTTGGGCCTATCATTTGGATATGCGTGTCTAGATTCATGCTTAGTTATGAGTTCATAATGTTTGGTTAAGAGCACTTAATGTGTTTCATCTAGAGAGTGAAGTTTGAGTTAATTTGGTGGAGCCGACTGTATGAAGTGACGTGTCTACTCATCTTGAGTTGCATGGTTCTATTTGTGTTGTGTGCTTAGTTTAGCCGACGAAGAAGTTGTTGAAGATTTTTCTACAAGCCGACTTGATCATATCTTTGGAGGAGGATACTTATAGTAGATCATTTACGATCGCCATTGTGAAGAAAGTGGAAAAAGTACCAGAGCAGAATGTTTGATGTATTGGGCCAGTAAAGCTATATCATTCATTAGTTGAAGATCTATGTGAAGAAGAAGAGAGTGTATACAATTAACTGGAACTAATCAAGACAACATGTCTAATTCACAATTCAATATCAAATATAGTGTATATCTATTGTGTAGAAGGTTGTAGCCTTCATCATTTGAGCAATGTGCTCCTGGACAGTGTGTCCTCACCTCTAACAAGGTTATTTGTGAAAGAATCCTAACAGGGTCCGACCTTTGACCAGGTCACTGTACTTAATGCATTATAAATATCAACTCCTAACAAGGTTGTAGGATCTTCTAACAAGGATCAGTATACACTAGTGTAGTTCTTTGTGGGTGCTAATTCCCACCAGGGTTTTTACCTATTTTGGGTTTCCCCGTAACTAATATTGTGGTGTTATAATTTGTGTTGTCTTGTTGTGTTTATGCTTAATGTTATTCTATACTTAATTGGATAAAGAATTGAATCTTGTAGATAATTGATTCACCGCCCCTCCCAGTTATCTCTTGGGACTATTCCTAACAATTGGTATCAAAGCCAAGTGCCTTAGAGAGAAAGTTTAACAACTTAAGGTTGATCAGATGGCATACTTTAGAAAAGAGAGTCCTAAGTTTGATGGAGAGAATTATCTTGACTGGAAGAACAAAATGATAACACATTTGCAGTGTGTTGGTTTTGAGATTTATGAAGCAGCTACTCAAAATGTTGATGTTCCTTCTTTAAAAGACCTTGCAGAAGAAGATTCTACTGTTAAACAAAAGGAAGTATTCACCCAAAATGCAATTTCCAAAGAAGCCCTTATAAGTGCCTTATCTGACAGTGAGTTTTCTGAGATTAAGAAAGTAGATAGAGCCCATAAAATATGGAAGTATCTAGAAGACATGTTTAAAGGAGATATCCAAGCAAAGAATGTGCGCAGAAAGACATGGAAGAAAAGATATAACAATTTAGAGATGCTACCTGAAGAAAAAATCAGAGCATACAATCAAAGGATTGATGAAGCAGTTGCAGGAATTAGAAACAATGGTGGAGAAATTTCAGAGGAAGACATAATGGATAAATTGATGACTACACTGATAGTAGATTATGAGATCAAGCTAAACATCTTAGATGAGACTATGCAATTTTTGAAAGACTTCAAGAGAGAGACCTTGATCAGAAAAATTTCAGCATTTGAGATATCAAAATTGAAGATAGAACCTAAAAGTGAAACAATCTTCAAAGCCTCAGTCCATGGTAAGAAATATTTGAACACTTCCTGTAATTTTGATAATGAAGATGAGGATAAAGAACTAGAAGAATTCATTGCTATGATCGCTAATAAAGAAAGAAAAGGAAAATGAAAATATGAAGGAAAATTACCATTCAAATGCTTTTCAAGAAAAAAGGTTGGTCATTTTGCATCTAAGTTCCCTACAAGAGTCAAGAAGTAAAAAACCAATTTCAAGCCTAAATATACAAAGGAATGCTACTATGCTGAAGATGGAGTGACAAATGAAGATTCAAGAGAATATGTTATTGGGTTCATTGCAATTGAAGATATGGAAAAAAATGTTCAATG
>MU227019.1:314123-324436 GCA_018584345.1 Thuja plicata
AATTAATTTAATTTCATCAAATAAAGCAATTCTAAATAAAAAAGAATTCAATTATCTCACATGTTGAAAATATTAATTAAATAAATGAATTAAATATTCATTTATCTTCAAAGAGATAACTCCAATCGGATCACATGGGTTACTCCACACATCTCTCCAGTTCACATGGGTAACTCCACCCACCTCTTCAGTTCTAAAAGATAACTCACAATTAGCTCTTCAGTCAACCAAACTCTATCTCCTCTTTACCAATTGAAGAGGTGGAGTTTACTGACGGCTTCTCTAGTTCCCTTTGATCTCAACCGTTCATCTCCCTATCTTTGGGATTGATCTCAACCGGTCATTTCATCCTCAATTCCTATATAATAAACCCTTCATAACCATTTGAAGGACCTAGGATTTCAATCTTACGTGCACCATTACTCCATCAGATCTGTTCTAGCATTCAAGCCTTCTTGCGATCATACATCCAGGATTTCGAGCTTTTGTGCGCCATTACTATGTCAGATTGGTTCTAGCATTCAAACCATCTTGTAATCACACACACATTTCAAGTATCAAACTCTCGACGCTTCTCAAGTCATAGACACTGCCCACACCAATGTTGAGCATCAAAAATAGTATTTTGGAAGGAGTAGAGAGAGACAATAGAAGCTTCAAGCACTTTTGGGTTTGCATACATTTGTTTTACTTTCTTTTCTTGTACATTTTATTGGTTACGTTTCAAGTTATTCATTATTGGTAGCTTCATTATAGTTGGTTTATATCATTACAAATCAGTGCTACTAACCCCCACCTTTGGAAAGCTTGGGGATCACAAATCACAAGAAAGGAGGCGTACATTTTGGTGAACCCGACGTGAAATAAATATCAATGTGTCACAATACGAGATCACATTCCTAAGGATATCACACGGAAACTAGGAAAGATATCCATTATCGATAAGGGTTGTGGTGAATACAGCTACGAGGAAGCTTTCACCATCACGAACACGCCTCAGAGCCCAAGAACTTATGGCATGCAACAACCTGTTATTATAATAGAAACTCCAGAGCATGTTCTATTCAGATGTCCACCCACAACCTTTGTTAGATAGGGAGACATTGCAGAAGAAAACCCCTTTGAACAAAATATCAATACATCCAAGACATCCAAGTTGATCGGGAACAGATAGCAGAGCTGCACCAAGGGCAAAACTCATAACATGTCTTGATAAGTAACATACTACAATAGTTGTTGCCCGCCGAAGTGGGAACCTCTCTAACCCAAATAAACCTCAACTTAGCCATCGATGATAATGAAGGAAGTGAGACATCTAATGAGTGTTCCATTGAAACTAACTCCCACGAGTACGAGTGGAGATCCCTTCATGACTCTGAACTGTCGATCCCAGACTATTCCCCTCGGTCAGCCACCACCATACACCTTGATGACTTGTTTGACCAACTATCAATTAAAGACCAACCTTGCATAGATAAACATGTCATTTATCATTCCTTAGGTTCTGCGTCCACATCACAGTCTAGTTTTGTAGGAACCATATCCGTAGTCCCTTTCAATCAACTATAGTCAACCCACCATGAAAGTATTTGTCTTATACACCCAGAGCTAATAGAGTGGGATCAACAAGGATCGCCTGATATGGATGTATTCAAGAACGATGAGGCTATTGCAGACTTCATGGGACTTAGAGAGGGAATTCCATCAGGAGATCATAAAGCAAGATTCTCCATTGACCTCGATAGATCAACATACTTTGGGGAGGAAGCCCATCTTTCTAGTCAACAAAACAAACCGAAAAAGAAAAAAGAATCGTTAGTAAGTGAAAACTAAAATGCGCTTACTGACACAAAAATTATAAAAAGCTAAAACAAGACGTATCTTCGAGTGAAAACCTCACTAAGGTGCTAGAAGATGGAAATAAGGAAATCCTCCCCTTAACAGAGGAAAAGTCAGCATTACTAGCAGAAGACATAGAGGAAGTCAACCTGGGAGATGAAAAGAACCCAAAGAACATATACTTGGAAAAATCGCTCACCCCAAAGGAGAGATAACAGTTCTTTAGTTTATTCAAGTAAAGGATGATCAACTTCACATGGTCCTACTCAGATATGTCAGGATTAGATCTAGAACTTGTGCTACATCATCTCCCGTTGCTACCCAATGCCAAACCAGTTAAACAGAAGCTTAAAAAGATGCATCCCTATGTTGCATTGTTAGTAAAGGCAGAATTGAAAAAGCTCCTGGATGCTAAGTTCATAAGACCAATTCCATACACAAACCAAATATCTAATTTGATACTAGTTACAAAGCACAATGGTCAGATATGGATTTGCACAAATTTCAGAGATCTTAACATAGCTTGTCCCAAGGATGACTTTCCTTTGCCAAATATTGATATGATAGTAGACCTAACTACTGGCCACCAAATACTATCACTCATGGATGGCTTTTTAGGGTATAATCAGATAAGGATCGTGCAAGAAGACCAACATAAAACAAATTTCACATGTCCTTGGGGCACATATTGTTGGAACATCATGTCGTTTGGTCTCAAAAATGCTGGCGCAACATATCAGAGGGCTATGACAACTATCTTTCATGAGCTCATTCACAAGACAATGGAAGATTACATTGACGACATACTAGCTAAGTCAATGCTTCGCAAGGATCATCTACAAGTATTGGGACCAATCTTCGACAGAATGTAGGAATACAAAGTCTGTTTAAACTCAAAGAAATGTGCATTCAGGGTCACAACAGAGAAGCTACTAGGGTTCATAGTGTCACATAGAAGCATTGAAGTAGATCCTGAGAAATTTAAAGCAATATTGGACATGCCACCACCATCCAACCTAAGGAAACTAAGGGGGTTACAAGGAAGTATCCAATCAATCAAATGCTTCATAGCACAACTAGCAGACAAGTGCCACCCATTCCAACATCTACTGCACAAAGACATCAAATTCATATGGACAAAGAAATGCAAACAGGCATTCCAAATATTCAAGGATTATCTATTGAAGTCTCCTATATTGGTGCCACCAGTCCAAGGTAAACCATTTCTTCTATACATCTCGACAATGAAATCAACATTAGGCATCCTTTTGGCACAACATGATGACACAAGTAAGGAGAGAGCCATCTACTATCTAAGTAGAACACTCATCATATATGAGCTAAACTGTACACCAATTGAAAAATTATGCCTTGCAATTGTCTTTGCTTCCCAGAAGCTGAGGCATTACATGTTGAGTCACCAAACAAAGTTGATAGCACATATTGATCGTTTAAAATATCTCCTAAGAAAAGCAGCACTCACAGGATGACTTGCAAAGTGGGTAATGATCTTAAGAAAGTTTTACATTGAATATGTGGATAAAAAAGCCATCACAGGGCAAGTGATTGCGGATCAAATAGCAGAGGCACCTATTCAGGACCATCAGCCTATCATTTCCAACTTTTTTGACAAATCTATTATGACATTACAACCAACAATTGAGGTATGGCAATGATACTTTGATGGGTCATGCACAAACCATGGCGTCGGGGCAAGAATAGTGCTTATCACTCCAAATAATGATACAATTCCAAAATCTTTTAGGCTCAACTTCCCCTACACCAACAAAATAGTAGAATATGAATCACTGGTCATCGGATCAAAGACAACAATTCAATGGAGAATCAAGAACATTAAAGTCTACGGAGATTCGTAGTTGGTCATTAGCCAAGTCAACAATGATTATATGAAAAAAGATGAGAAGCTAATACCATACAGAGCACAGATGGAATGTTTGTGCACTAAATTCCAATACATCTTCTTTGAGAAAACACCATGAGCTCAAAAAAAAGTGGCAGATGTGATGGCTACCATAGCATCACTGTTCAATATGCCAGACAATGAAACATGATTTTAGTTTCTAGTGGAGCAAATCCTAATACCATCACACAAAGAACCACACATAGAATCAACATGTATCCTTGTTGATCCTGAAACCCCATGGTATAGGGATGTCTATGATTACCTCCAAATTAGTGTCTTACCTCCCAACTTATCTAGAAACCAAAAAAATTCCCTGATCTATCAAGCCTCTAGGTATACCATCCTCTCAACTACTCTATATCGACGAAGTCTAAATGGAATACTACTATGATGTCTCACTTCCATGGAATCCCAGAGAGCTATGTACGAGGTACATGAAGGAATTTGTGGAACCCACGGAGGTGGAAACAACTTAGCTAAGAAGATCATTTGAATGGGATACTACTAGCCCACAATAGAGACAGATGCAAACAACTATGTACAAAGGTGTAGGAAGTTTCAAATACATGGAGACCTCATCCATGCACCAGCCCAAGAATTAAATCCTATCACTTCACCATTGTCATTTTCTATGTGGGGATTTGACCTAGTTGGAAAAATTACACCTTCTTCAGCAAATGGACAGAAATACATCATAGTAGCAAAAGAGTACTTCACTAGGTGGATAGAAGCAACTCCCCTCACTTACATAACTAGAAAGTAGATATCAATGTTCATCCTCAACCACATCATTTGTCGATATTTGTTCACATAGCTCTTCAAAATGTTCACATAGCTCTTCAAAATGTCCTGAAAAAATACCTAAAAATCGGAAAACACATCAAAATCCTAAAAAGATCAAAATGTCATGAAAAAATAAATCTTCATAAAAAACAATCAAAATTTACGAAAACCCCAAGCAATAAAGCTAACTCGATTATCAAGAGAGCAAAGAGTGATCAAGACCAATCAATCAATTTCACAACCATGACCTTTGCGAATCAGCATTGGTCCCATATGACATAGCTATATCAATCTATCAAACCTATCAGCATGCAAATTGGCGACCAAGCGAATCTATCGAATGTCACAATCATGAGCTTTGCGGATAAGCATTGGGGCCCATCTGACACAGCTTGATCAACTGCCAAAATTATCACAATCAATCATATCAATTGTCTTACACAATGATGGATACGCTCAAAATAGAATAGGTCAGTTTTATATGAGTCATCTATTACTGAAACCAGACACACTCAAGCAATCAAGCCAATCAAGCCTATCAAAAGAGTCAAGCCAATCAAGAGAATCACACTAAATCAAGGAACAATAAAAAATGTTGACTAGGTCAGTCAGTTGGTCAGATGTCAATCTATATTTCACAGTTATTGATGAGACCATTTTACTGTCTCTATTATATCAATCATTATATTCTATTTTTAAGAATTATCAGAACAATTGTGAACTTTTAGTCAGTTGAACTTATGTCAAGTATAGATAGAACTATTAAACCCATGGGTGGATTAGATATGTCATGTTATGCCAATATTATATATATGTTGCAGTATTTCATATAATAATCAGAATGTGTGTTCTAACATCTAGATTAATTTGAATAAGGTACTTGTATGAATATCATTTGCATGTTAACTAATCCTGTCAGGAAGTAGGAGTCGCTCAGAGTGTTCGACAGTATTAAAGGAGGACGTTAAAAACTAGCTTTGAATGGATAAGCCATCATGGCATCAGAAGACACGGTTGCTGCAAATAAGGAGCCACTATTTCAAAGATGCATGAATATAGCTCTGTTATATTCCCTTCGTATTCCCAGCATGTTGACTAGGTCGCCCAGACTTCATTACATATGTTGTGGGCTGTTGCATTTCCTGTTTTTCCTCTTTGGTGCGGTTTTAGTTAGATAGTTCCTTTTTTTCCTATTTCAGAATAAAGAATTCAATCCTCTATTTATAGGGATGATATTGACAGTTTTTATGTTCAGATATTATTGGAATACATTGTTCTATTGTATCTTGCACAGCAAGTTCATTTTTCCAGTTTTCTGTATCATTCTCATGTAATCAGTTTTTGAAGATAATGAAGTAACTTTTGGTTCATATTCTATGTTCATAGATTAGCATAAGCTGACCAAGGGGGCCCACTTGGTAGGTGGATTGGAGTAGAAGTAGAATAGATTTACTTTCTACATTTCCAGTATTCTAGATATAAGATTGCAGTTTCTTCTTGTGGCATTGCACTTTGTGAATGTTCCTACAACACCTGTAAGGATAGTTATAGTGGATGTTCTAGGTTGAAAGAATAGGTTTAAGTAGAGTTTTCAAGTAGTAGCATTCATTTCAGTAAGGAATAACTGTGTTTCCCTTCCTACAGCCTTAGTATAAATTCCTTTCAAGTATTTTACTTTCCTACAGCATAGGTAGAGTGACTCTTTAAGGAACTTAGTGCACATACTGTGCCGTAGCATTTCAAGTATACATCCCTAGGTTGACAAACTAAATGCACCTCATAGTCATAGAAGTGATCCTTAGATTGAATAAACTATTCCTAAGAGAGGCTTTGGGAATGATTACTAAGCACCTATTGTGAGGCGGTTCATTTTTGGCACCGTTGCCAGGGATGGTGTCAAGCTAAGAAACTTTCTAAGTCATTTTTATTCTTTTTAGCTAGTTTTAGTGGTTTGTGGTCCTAAATTGCTTCACTAGTGTGAAGAACTCATTTTCATGCATCAAAGGGGAAGAAGAAGAGATGAATATGGTAGATTTCTTCCAGGAGAATCTATGAATTTGAGTGAACAAGCTGAAGAATTTGAGTTACCTTTTGTTGACGCAAGTCCTGAGTTTCCTGTAGCATCTTCCTCTGAGGTAGAACCTTTATATATAAGTGGTCTTCAGCCTTTTGCTGAAATCTTGACCAGATTTCTTGATAATTCTGACCCAAATGCACCTGATGTTAACAATCTTGTGGCTAACATTCCTTTCCAACAACAACTCCTAATACCTCCAGTAATGGCACAACCTACTTTCCCATTTCCTCTAGCTAGCTTCATAAACAATGCAAATCTCAAAAATATACCCCCTACTACACTTCCAAAGTTTTATGGCCTGATAACCAAAGATCCTAACACCTTTTTGTTCAAGTTTGACATCCATTGTCATAGCTTTAACTATAGCACTGATGCCCACAAACTCAAACTATTTCCAGCAACACTGAAAGAGTCAGCCTTACGATGGTTCATGGGCTTAGGAGCAAATGCAGCAGGCACATGGAATGAGATGCAGACTCTATTTCTATAGAAATACAAAGAATATTACAAGGGGAGTGACCAAAGGGGACATGACATTTTTAGAATGTCGCAAAAGGAGGATGAAACCTTGGAGGACTATGTTTCACATTTCTTATATACCATGTAGAAGAATCCACAACATGTTCTGGCGGAGGATTCACAAAAATTAGTCTTCCTAAGAGGAGTAAACGACAATTGTTTAGAAGCATTGGACCTCATGGCTAGTGGGGACATATCCCAATCATCTGGGATGACCTCAAGAAAAACTATCTCAACTACTCTAGATCAACTAGGAAGAAAGGCAGAGGATATCGGTCTAAAGTCACTAAAGGGAGCAGTTCTAGCATTTCCAAGCTGGAGATATCTAATTTTCTCACAGATTTCAAGCAAGACATCATTAATGATGTTGCTACACAACTCGACACATTGACTGCTAAGAAGAAACATGCAGATGCTGAATTACAGTTAGCTAGGTACTATCTACATTGTTGTAAACAAAGAAAGATTATGGATGCAAGCTGGTGGCGAACCTGGAAAATCAACATTTTCCTAGTGAGTACATGAAGATAGAAGGAGATGATGAGAAAGTGTTATTTTTTGCTCAACGTCGACCATGGGCTTTAAGACAAGGTATGCGTCAGGACCCATTATAATTTTCAAATCCTTACAATAGTCAGTGGCATAACCAAAGTTATCAAAACCCTCCTCAGTACTCTCAGCCAACCTGGAATAACCAGTGGCCTAACCAAGAAAATAATCAGTGGCCTAACCAGCAGCCTAACCAGCAAATTAACCAGTGGCCTAACCAGCACAATCAATGGCAACCACCACAAGGAAATTGGCAAAAAATAACCAATGGAGGGGGCCTCCATAGTGGCCTAACTAAAATCTCACTTTTCCACAATTGCCACCTCCAATCCCTGCTCCTTCCATAATGCCACCTCCTACAGCCACTAGTCCTAATCCAAAACAGACCCAATTACCAGCTCAACTGCAACATAGTCCAAATAACAAGCAACAACAGCAGCCAATGTATACCACTGATACACAACAGTATCCTGCTTATGCTCTAGAGATATCTGATATCCATTTGAGGTCAGGTACTACTCTGCTTGCACCTAAGCATCCTATTATCACAGAAGTTGTAGACACTCCTGCAGCATCAGCACCTCTTCCAGAGGCTACATTGCAAGATACCACCCAGTCAACTCAAAAATCCAACAAAACTGATGTTGAAACCTTAGTTGACCCTCCTTTTCCACAAAGGCTCATAATAGAAAAGCCTATATCCCAAGAGGAAATGTTGTTTGACATTCTTGAGCAGTTGAAGAATATGCACATCCAAATACCTCTGTTTCAAGCTATCAAAGACGTTCCTATCTATGGAAAATTTATTAAAGACGCATTCCTTAAGAAGCCTACAAGGAAAAAGGACCCTCAAATAGTTCATGTAATAGGGCAACTTGCGGATATCATGTTGGGTGGGGTAGTTATACCCAAGTATTCAGACCCTGGGAGTCTATTAGTTGACTTGATAATTAATGGACAATCTGTTAAAAATGCTTTAGTTGATTTGGGAGCAACCATAAATGTAATGGCTAAAGATACAATGCACAGATTAAGTATAGAGGGCTTGAGAACAACTCCAATAGTGTTACAACTTGCTGATAGTTCAACAGTCACTCCAGATGGACTTATAGAAGATGTGGTAGTCACCTTAGACTCATGGGAATACCCTGCTGATTTTCTCATCTTATCACCAAAAGTAAACTTTGTTGGCTATCCAGTCATCCTAGGGAGACCTTCGTTAGCCACTACTGATGCAAAAATTAGTTACAGATTAGGAAGTATGACAATTTCAAATGGTGGGGCAATAAAGAAGCTAGCACTCTATCCTCCTACCTAGCCGCAGCCAGACTTGAGAGATCCTATTTGGCCAGAACTAGAGGATGAGGGAGAAGAGGTAAACTTTATTGCCCAGCTTATGATGATGTATAGACAGTCTTTTCTGAAAATGCAAGAAGAAGATGATGTAATATAGAGAATTCTTACCAATGAGTCTATAGTAGCAAAATATGTTTCTGAAAGTTCTATTTTGTAGCTATGCACCTATGAAGACTGTGTCTTTCCAGCAAGCCCTGAGATAATTAGCCAATTATTACCATGTGAAGTAGCTACAATCCCAGTACCTAAGATGTCAATGGTAGAGTTAACAACTACTGTGGAAATTTCCCCAAGTCATAATCTCCATGTGAACAACAAGTTGCCACCCCTACAATTGGCATTGTTAACAAAGCTTTTGCATAAGCATGAGAAAGCCTTTTCTTGGGATTATGGAGACATGCTAGGTTTGAACCCCAAACTCTGCACCCATAGGATCTACATTAATGATGGCAGCTTACCACTGCGTTGGCCTAAAAGAAGGATAAATCCAGCATTGAGAGAAATAGTAAAAAATTGAATTACAAAAACTATTAGATGTTGGTTTCATCTATCCAATCTCTAATAGCAAGTGGGTATTGTAGATGTCTAAAATCTTCCTTATATTAACTTAATTAATATTTCCATAACATTATAGTTAATTTTAATTAATTATATTTGTTATATTCTTCTATCTATTTAATTAAATATGATTCACTTTCCTTAATATTTGAATTTAATTTAAATACTACCCCCTTTGACATATTAAATTTTATTTAATACATTCCCCTTCATTAATCCCCTTTAAATAAATTTTTAATTTATTTATTCCTCCACATGACTTAAATTCCTACTAAACCAAATTAATCTAAATTTTAAATTTAGATTAAGCTAATTTGAACCTAGATCCTACCCTACTTCACATCACTCTCACCAAATAAACCTACTCACTAATTAACTAAGGTTAATTAGGCTAATTTCTTGATTCCTACACATAATAGTCCTAATTATTTGCTCACACATGTGTGAGCAAATTTTCAAAAATCCACTTTTCCAAATAATTCTTATTTGGTGCCAACAAGGTTTCTTACACCTATGACGACACCCTCTTACACTTTCTAAAAGTTTTTCATTGGACTAAAACTCTTACACACTCTTACACCTCTTACAAGATCCTTCACATGTGTACTTTAAGTACACTTTGACCCATCACATCCAAAGTTGCTCACACATGTGTGATCAAAGTGGGCCTCTTGCATGGCTTATGTGTCCCTCATGTGGCACCTATGT
>MU227019.1:324486-345485 GCA_018584345.1 Thuja plicata
CTTGCATGGCTTATGTGTCCCTCATGTGGCACCTATGTGGATGCCACATGAGCTCCACCTCATCCAAGCCCTCTCTCTCCTCCAAAAACTCTATAAATAGAGGTCATTGTCAAGAGCAAATCATCTCCATTTTATGCATTGTTATCATGCTAGTTTAGCTTTAGAATTCTTAGTTCATATTCTTATTTTCATGCTTTTAGTTCATTTGAAAATATAGAAATCACATCTTAGGCTTAATAATGGAATGAATCTTAGCTTAGATCTTGCATATCATCTTAGCTTAAATCTTGCATATCATCTTAGCTTAATGCTTGCATCTTCATCAATGGTGAAAGCTTGAGACAAGTTCCTTATACTTGTTCTTGAGTTATTAGCTCATCTTTTTAATGCATTTCAAGTGGGATTAGATATTGTGTTGGGAGAGCACACCCACAATTCTCTAAGAGCAAATCAACAAGGCCTTGGGTGCCCTTGTTCAGCTCATCGGAGGTTGTGATGGAATCACTTTTTGTTTTTGCAGTATGCTTCTTAGACATGTTTAGTGTAGTTAAATGATTGTTATCTCTAATGTTTGCATGTCTGAGTGTGCTCCCAACAGGTTAGTTTTCAGCACATACATGTATCATGTTTGATCATTGTACCTAAGAAAGGAGGGAAACGGTGAATATGTGTGGATTACAGAGAGCTGAATAACGTCACAAATAAGGATCATTTTCTTTTACCCTTTATTGATCAAGTCCTAAACACTCTGGCTGGTAAGAAATATTTCTCTGTTATGGATGGATACAGTGGTTATAACTAGATTAGCATTGCTCCTGAAGACTAGGAGAAGACTACATTCATATGCCCTTGGGGCACATATGCTTATTCTTTATTACCATCTGGGCTATGTAATGCACCAGCTACTTTCCAGAGAGCTCTAATCAACATCTTTGCTGACATATCACATGATTGTATGGAGATATATATGGACAACTTTACTACATTTGGTGTCACCTTTGAGGAAGCCCTGAAGAATTTGGAAAGAGTATTAATCAGATGCCAGGAACATAATTTGTCACTCAATAGTGAGAAATGCTTCATGATGATGTAGGAAGGCATAGTGCTGGGAAATTTTATCTCTGAAGCTAGAATCCAAGTAGATCCTACGAAAATAGAGGTAATTTTCACATTACCTATTCCTACAAAGAAGAAAGATGTTAGGTCTTTCCTAGGACATGTTAGTTACTATAGGAGGTTTATCCAAAATTTTAGTCAAATAGATAGTCCTCTGTATACTTTGCTTACCAAAGAGGCCAAATTCAATTGGACAAAGGAATGTAATGAATCCTTCCTGCAGCTAAAGAAACTGTTGACAACTGCACCCATACTTACGGGTCTTGATTGGACTTTTCCATTTCACATTCATACAGATGCTTCAGACTACACAATAGGTGTTGTCCTAGGACAAAAGTCTAGTAACCTAGAGAATGCAATTAACTACATTAGTAAAAGCCTCCATGGACCAAAGTTAAACTATACAGTGAATGAGAAAGAATTACTAGCAGTAGTTTATTCTCTGAACAAATTTTGTCATTACATAAGTGGCTATCCTATTTTTGTTCATATTGACCATGCAGCAATAAAATATCTCATGAAAAAACCTGCCATCACAGATAGGTTAGCAAGATGGCTTCTTCTTTTGCAGGAATTTGATATTACTATAGTTGACAAGCCTGGCAAGGCAAATGTAGTAGCTGATTATCTATCAAAAATCCACCATACTGAAGAAGATACTACTCTAATAGATGATGCATTTCCAGATGAGCATTTGTTTCATATTGCTGTCCAAAGTCTGTGGTATGCTAACATAGCTAATTACCTTGCAGCAAACAAAATGCCAATGCACTTTTCTTACAAGGATAGGACACTACTTTTAGAGAAAAGCTTTAATTTCTCTTAGATTGATAACATACTATTTTACACTGGACCTAATCAATAAATGTACAAATGTGCGCAAGAAGATGAGACATATGACATTCTCCATGCCTGTCATAATGAACCATTTGGAGGACACTTTTCAGCAAAAAGAACAGCCCAAAAGATTTTAACAACCAGATATTATTGGCCTACACTTCACAAGGATGCAGCAAGATACACAAGGAAATGTGACAAATGTCAGAGAATGGGCCGACCAACTAGATCAAATGAAATGCCCCTCAATCCATAGGTGGTGGTAACTCCATTTGACAAATGGGGTATGGACTTCATTGGTCCAATAGATCCTCCATCCAATGGGAAGTCTTACATCCTGGTGTGCACCAATTATTTGACTAAATGGGTTGAAGTAAAAGCCATGAAACATGCCCCAGATCACAAGGTTGCAGAATTTTTGTATGATGAAATCTTCACCAAATATGGAGTACCAAGAGAACTTGTAACTAACTAAGGCACCCAATTCACTTCCAATCTGATAACAGAGCTCATGAAAGAATATAATATCAGGCATCGAAAGTCAAGCCCCTATCACCCTCAGGCCAATGGACAAGCTAAAGTTACAAACCAGGAAATAGAAGCCATCTTAACAAAAATAGTTCATTTGCATCACCGAGACTAGAGAAGCATACTATCAGAAGCCATCTAGGCGTATAGAACAACCTGGAAAACCACTATAGGGTTCACTCTATTTGAGCTATTATATGGAAAAGTAGCCATGCTACCCATTGAATTTGAACATAAAACACTGCGGACAACACTGGAGTTAAATCTTGATCTTCCTGCAGCACAGAAAGAGCGATTGCTGCATCTCAATTCCTTAGATGAAATGCACAAATCTTCCCTAGAGAGAACTGAAATAGTCCAGAAGCAAAGGAAAAAATGGCATGACTCACATATTAAGAACAAATAGTTTCAAGTTGGCGATTGGGCATTGCTATATGATTCTCGATTTAAGGAAATACCAGGCAACCTGCAGACAAGATGGTTGGGGCCATATGAAATAAACCATGTTTTCACAAATGGAGCCATCTAGTTGACCAAAATTGACCTAGTACATTTCAAACTATTAGTCAATGGACATCGGCTAAAGTTGTATCACCAACCTCAAACAAAAGAAGATTTCCTGCAACAATTCTGACAACAAATTTCAAACGAGCAATAGGTAACACTTCCTGCAGCATAGGGTGCAAACCTTCTTCCTGCAGCTCTTCAGTAGAATTCCATCAAGCATTCCCATAATAAAAACTTTGTGTTTACATGAAGTTCATTCTTCCATTCACTTTCTATTTCTTCTTTCCAACTCATCTCATTTTTTTATCTACCACCCACCCACCCTCCACGTCATCAAAATTTTCCTTTCCTTGCTTTCAATAAAGAGCTGAGTACACTGACGCAAGCCACCACCACTTTTATTCCACTCTCACCACCTTTTTCTAGCATGTGCATAGGTCGAATGGCAGGTACAAGCTTTTCAAAAAAAATTCCATTTTTAGCGCATAGATTTTGTTGATTATATCTAGTACTGTAGTAAATATATCGTTACGACATTAAGCCAGTTCCATTCCTCGTGCCAAATCTGCCAAGTGTGGATACTTGGCAGTATTATGTAGGGGGGAGGGAAGTGTATTAATTCCAAATTGTCATTTCTATTTACACCTAAATATTTTATGTCACCTCAAATCTGTACTTAGCCTTTGTCTCATTTAAGTTCTATTGCTAAATCGCACAAATGTCGTACCTTTATTCCCAAATCCTTCATGATTGTCAGATTTGATGTGACTTATAATTAAGTTATGTGGAAACCCGTAGTAAATAATTTAATTTATCTTGTTAAAATACATCACCATTGTTCATGCCAAGGATAACAGAGGAATTTAGAAGGAAGCCATAGTTTTTCAAAACAAGTAGTCTGAAATTCAAAGAGCAAGGCATTAAGGGCAGGCAAATTGAAAATTGGCAAGCACAGATGGGAGGCCAGTTGTAGAGGCATGAGATAGTGGTATATGGTGTTCTACTTTTAGATGTTGAAGTGGTAAGAAGATTTAATGCATGTGGCTGGCTAGGATATTTCTTAAGGTTAACAGAGTTTGACGAGGACTCAACAATTGAATTTGCGAGTACATTTGAAGAAGGGCAAGTAACTGTGTGGGGATTAATAGTGGTCACCATAGAAGAGCAGATATCATAAGTTACTGGGTTACCAATGGTTGGGGAACATTACCCCAATGTTCATGATGTCAGGTCAGCTAGGGCCTAGTTTACCCTACCAGGCGATCCCCCATTGGAGATTACCAAACAAGGGTGCAAAAGAATGTCTATCCCTCCGCCGTATACTGAGTTGGCTACTCACATTATCAGGTATTTTACATGTGAAGGGATATTTTCCAATTTTCATGCACATCATTTCAAATTACTGAGTTATGTAAGGCATAATCTACCAGTAAATGTCCCAAATTTTCTTTATAATATGCTATGCATTAGTGCTGAGGAGACCCAAAAAGAAAATGTTAATTCTATCACCCACCATGTCTTATTTAAATTATTAATAGAAAGATCTCTTAGGGATGCCTCTCCCATGGCATGGTCAAATTTTTCCCAGCACAAAACCCTACAACCATAGGCTAACCCTAATGCACAATCTGGTAATGATAATGCCATACCAACTGACCCAACCGTTGAACAAGATACCCAAGGTGTAGAAACCGTAAATCTTTAGGAAAGTGTGCCTTTACCTACTCATGAGAGAAATTTACCTACTTCTTCCTGAACCAAAGGAAAATGAAAATTAGAGGGAGAAACTTATGTTCCTGCAGCCAAGCAACAAACCCCAACCTCTTCAAAAGGGAAGAAAAGGAAACCGGTTCCTGCAGTAGCTATTTCTGTAGCAGAGAAACCAAAGAAGGCTATTAAGAAAAAGGCTATAGAAATTGCAGAAACCCCTGTGCAAAGGAGTCCTAGAATGAGAGGAAAGATTCCTAGAGCATCCTCCAAAATCCAACCCGCTTCTCCTTTACAATGTGATGAACAACCCAATGTACAAATTATTCTAGACGATTCCCCAAATTAGTCTACAGTTTCAAAATTTCCACCACAGTCAACAAAAAATTATGGATCTGACCCTAATGTTTACCAAAATAATCCCCAAGAAATCCATTAGGATATTCCAGACGTTAATGAGGAGAATGCCTTAGTAATCCATCAGTCAGCAAACTACCTTAGTACCCTACAACAAAACTTGGTTAATAAGTGTCTTAGAGCAGTCTTGGAAGGAACAGAAGAGGCAAAGTAACCAGGCAGAAGATTGTGGCCCAATCACCTTGCAAATTCTTCTATTTGGATTGCATAATAACTATGTTTTAACAATAACTTATGGGGAGAGGAGAAGAAGAAACTAAAAAGAGTAATAACAGAGCAAGGGGAAGAAATTGTAGAATTAAAAGAGCAATTGGCAAAGCAGAAACAAAAGATGGATCATGCCCTCAAATTGGCTGATCAAATTATTGCATGTAGGCCACCTCCTAGGGTTTATACCATCTGCTTGAAGGAACAATTCCTCTTGTTCTATCTAATGATAACCATTAAAGATATAGACTCTAAGTTCAAGTCAGCCCAAGAATTTTATGGCCTTTAGCAGACTCTTCCCTCATGGCATCCAAGTCTACTTTGTGAACTGTACATGCATAATTTCATTATACCAGTTGAGACTAAGTGGAATCCTCTACTTTACATAGGGGATATACACCTACAGATATTAATGTCCTGGATGCATAATGAAGCCAACTATGAAAGACAGTTGGAAAACTATAGGGAACAAGAGAAAATAGAGCCATTACCATTAAGAGTAGAGAGCAGCAAGCCAGATATACTACTCAGAGATTGGCTCAATTTGACTTATGGAAAAATTAAGGAGGAAAAAAGGCATAAAATTTTTGGGATTCGTACAAAAGTCTATGCAAAATATGATGGTTTGTCTTATTTTTTTTTTCAGAGAGCCCTGACTGGAGCCAGAAGCAGATGGGGTAGGTTATCCAAGGCATTGAAGAAATTAGAACCGCCAGTCCTATCAACCTCCAAGTAGCTATTCAAAGAGCACCAAAATACATGTAGCTGGGAAGGCAAACTAGATAGGAACTCTTGTGTCCACTCACCATGTAGCCACCGATGCTCCTCTGGCCCCTGTATGACATCAATACTGACAGACTTGACCGATTGTAGGAAAATCACAGAGTAGATGTCTGAGAGAAAACAAGGGGGTTCTATTACACCTTCAAAAGTCAAAGGAGAGGAATAACAGAGGTTGGAGATTTCATAGCAACTACCAAAAGATGTAATGCTTGAGGACAAGCATTCAGCTTGCCAAGGGGCAGATGATGAGACCGCTTTACTATCTCTATTATATAAATCCTTTTACTTTGTTTTTAAAAATTATCAGAACAATTGTGAACTTTTAGTTAGTTGAACTAATGTCAAGTACAAATAGAACTATTAAACCCATGGGTGGATTAGATATGTCATGTTATGCCAATATTATATATATGTTGCAGTATTTCATATAATAATCAGAATGTGTGTTCTAACATCTGGATTAATTTGAATAAGCTACTTGGATGAATATCTTTTGTATGTTAACTAATCCTGCCAAGAAGTAGGAGTCACTGGGAGTGGTTGACAGCATTAAAGGAGGACATTAAAAACTAGCTTTGAACGGATAAGCCATCATGGCATCAGAAGACATGGCTACTGCAAATAAGGAGCCACTATTTCAGAGGTGCATGAATATAGCTCTGCTATATTCCCTCCATATTCCCAGCATGTTGACTAGGTCACCTAGACTTCATTACATATGTCATGGGCTATTGTGTTTCCTATTTTTCCTCTTTGGCGCAGTTTTAGTTAGATATTTCCTTTTTTTCCTATTTTAGAATAAAGAAGTCAATCCTCTATTTATAGGGATGAGATTGATAGTTTGTAAGTTCAGAGATTCTTGGAATACATTGTTCTGTTGTATCTTGCACAACAAGTTATTTTTTCCAGTTTTCTGTATCATTCTCATGTAATCAGTTTTTAAAGATAATGAAGTAACTTTTGGTTCATATTTTGTGTTCATAGATTAGCAGAATCCGACCAAGGGGGCCCACTTGGTAGGTGGATTAGAGTAGAAGTAGAATATATTTACTTTCTTTATTTCCAATATTCTAGATATAAGATTACAATTTCTTCCTGCAATATTACACTTTGTGAATGTTCATGCAGCATCTGCAAGGATAGTCATAGTGGATGTTCTAGGTTGAAAGAATAGGTTTAAGTAGAGTTTGCAAGTAGTAGCATTCATTTCAGTAAGGAATAAGTGTGTTTCCCTTCCTGCAGCCTTAGTATAGATTCATTTCATGTATTTTAATTTCTTAAAACATAGGTAGAGTGACTCTTTAAGGAACTTAGTACACATACTGTGCCATACCATTTCAAGTATACATCCCTGGGTTGAAAAAATAAATGCACCTCATAGTGGGAGAAGTGATCCTTAGATTGAATAAAAATTTTCTAAGAGAGACTTTGGGCACGATTACTAAGCACCTATTGTGAGGTGGTTAAGTTATGTTCTTACGATACTCTAGGATCTACCAAGTGAGGAGAGTAGCTATGATGGATCATGACTTATTTTCTTTCATTGCTATCTATTGAATGTTCACTTCAATTTCAGGGCCATGATGATTTAGGATAAATGTGGTAGGCTCTATCACTTATCTAGCAGCCATGCAGTTCCACGATCTGAGACTAACCCTGGGAAAGAATTGGACATTCCTTCTCTGTTATATGCTTGTTTTTTTTTTGCAATAGAATCAAGAGCTCACGGTGCTATTCAGATGGAATATGGGTGCATTGGAGTTCTATCTTGGTTTCTATGGTCTTTTCCTTTTGCAATCAAGAGCTCATGATGCTATCCAGATGGACTCTGGGTGCGTTGGAGTTCTATCTTACTTGCTTTGGTCTTTTCTTTACAAAATCAAGAGCTCATAGGTGCTATCCTGATGGAATTTGGGTACATTGGAGTGCTATCTTGGTTTTTTTTTTTGTTCAGGGAATAAAGCGGTATCTAGATGGTCAATATCTAGGTGCTTTTGGATCTCTTTATTTTCAAATAGGGAACATAGCTGAACCCAGATGGTCAATATTTGGGGTGCACTAAGTTCTCTTTCTATTAAATCTCTCTACTCCTTATGGTTATCAAGAGGCTGTGGGGTATCCAGATGGTATGTGATCTGGATGCATTGGATGCTCTTCAGAATTTCATAAAAAGATGCAATGATGACAAATATTGGAAACAGGGGCAGCGACTTGGGACACTTATGCTTTCTACCATTTGATATCTACCCAAACAAGAAAAATCCTTTGTATCATTCCATGTCTATCAAATCAAGTCCCAGAGAGCTAATTTCCAAACTCACTTTCTTCTAACTAACACATGCATTATTTAGATATTTATTACATAATAGATTGTATCCATTCCATTTAAGTGCATCAGAAAAAAAACATAGGAACTACATAGATGGTAAATCATAAATCACATGCATCCATAAGCATCTCATATAAACAAACATTTCATTTACACCATCTTGCATAAACATGTCAGTATCTTAGAAAAGCATATAATACATCTAAGAGTCTGCATAATAGAATCACATTGCATAAAGCATTTCAAGATCTAAACATATTCATGTAGAATCATACATATAGCAAGTACACCAATGCAAATCAATCAAATCACTAGCTACATCTCATATAAATCAAAATATTCGAGTACAATGAACGGTCGCAAGTCTGACCACAAAGAGGTGATCAATATATATATATATATATATCGATAAATATCAGTGTGTCACAATACAATAATGGATAAGCATCAAGGTATATCAAATGAGCATCACTACAAAAATGGTACATGATACAAAAGAGTATAAGCATCACATCAGCAAGTGCTACCCCCACTCTCGCCACCAGGTGGACAAGGGGGTGGCATATCAGGTGCCGGTCTCTGTGAGGAACTGAGAGCACCAACACCACTGTTATGTGATCTCTATGCCCTACTAGATCTCTAAGAGGTTGTGTAACTGGGAACCCTCTACTCTATAGGAACTGCACCCTCATAGTGGTGCCTCTAATACTCAATCTCTCTCTGAGCATCACACCTAGATCTATAGTATCGGTCCAGAACATCTTGATGGGAGACATCCTATACACTGTCAATAAAGGATTGAACCTCTGCTTGAGCCTGTAGCTCTCTTGCATCCACCACAGTCATTTGGGCCTTGGGTGCTATAACCCTCACCTCCAAAGTAGTGGCACATGCATCAGTGGAAGTAAGTCTGGCCTATAAATCAGAAACCTACTGTGTAAGTCTCTATTGATCAGAAGGATCTGCATCCATCCCTCCCATGGCTGCCACATCCATGTCCCCCTCCTCAGCTCTATCACCCAATCCCTCATCACCCCTCCCCCTCACCACCCATGAATCCTCACTCTTAGATCTCCCACCAGTGATGCTTCATGTACTGCTACTACCGGTATAGGAGCTCAAACCTACACTCTCTGCATCCAAGGCATCAATGTCTATATCCCCTATCTCAACATCCATATCCTCCGCCATCACCCTACCCTCCACTCTCAAATCCAAAACAACACCAGTCTATTACCACAATCTCTGCACTAACTGAGGTGACTCCTCCTCCATTGCCTCCTCATCCTCCAGCACAACACTTAAACCAACTCTCTTCATGCTATTCCTCCCACCTCTAGTCCTCACCCGACCAATAGCACCCCCAGGACCAGGATCATCTCCGCCATCATCTCCCCTCCCTCATCCCCCATCTCGACCTCCATCTCGGCCTCCATCTCTACCCCCATCCTGATCTCCAACTCACCCTCTATCTTAGCCCCATCTCTCCCTCCATCTTGACCACCCCTACCTTGCTAAACCTGTCAGCGCCTCCGCATGATAGTCCTAGCAACAAGACAAGAGACATCTATCAATGATATAGGGTGGGTCTGTTCCCATCGAGAACCATACTAGAGAGTGGTGCCTGCAAAATGATAAAATTCAAAATATTAGTACCACATCAGATAAAGAAACAAGTATCATAAAATAGATACACTAAAAGAGAAGTAAGGAAACTACACAAAATCATTGCACAAACATACCAGCATCTACAGTGGTAGAACACCATGTCCATGGAACAAGAAGTCAACTTGCAAACTCAGTACAATTAGCATCAAGTGAAACAAAAACACCCCATGGTGCAACATCCCTTGATCTATGTGCAAAATAAGCATAACTGTCTGACACATCCTGTCACTCTCCAAACTTCTGCAACACCCTATCAGTGTTGTGGAAGTCAATCATATGCATATGGCGTGTGACACGCCCAATCAAATATCTCTACTGATGACAAAATGGAATATGGATATCCTCTCCATGCCACACAGGACAATATCTATATGGCCTCCAAATGAAACATGGCATCATATCTAACTGCTGACGCCAATACAACAAGTGACCCATGTGAGTCTAGATAATGGCTCCATCATACATATAGACACACAACGTGTCTGCAGGAAGATCATGAGCCCCAACTGGACAACACACAGTAATGTGCTCCCACACCCATATTTGTAGAATGGTCGCACCACAACCAAGTGACTTACCATTAAGGTAAGCCACATAAAACATATGAAAGTGCATGTGGGCTAACATGCAGGGCCCCTATGCAAACACAGTATGATCACGGACCATACTCTGTAAAACAACATCAAAGCCTACAGAGAACCCATGCTGGCATTGATCAGGGCATAAGATGCCACATACCAAACTACCTAATAAGGTAGACAATCTATCAAGGCCCAGGCAAAATTGAGACCATGGAATATCATAGGCACTAGACAAACCAAGCTAATCCCAGGGCAATCCAGATAACTCATTCAAGGCCACAATACTAGGATGGGTGGCATACTCCACAAGTGCACCTTGGATTGGAAGCTGAATAATGTGGTACACATCCTCCAAAGTAACAGTACACTCTCCAGTGGGCAACCAGAAAGTGCATGTCTCTGAATGTCATCGCTCTACAAGAGCCGAGATCAAACCCCTATTGGTCGTGATCTCTGGCATGTAACAAATCCAATATAAACCTAAGTCTCTAAGCACTAACCTCTCATCCTAAGAGAGCTGGAATCTATATACAAGTCCAGCCAGTCTAGACTCTTGGCAGTGCAGAATCCTCCTGATGAACTGCACACAGAAATAAATCAGTAAAATATTAGTATCAGTCATAGAGAAAAGAGTCACCTGTCAGAATAAGCAGAAATGAGACCAAGATAATTTGACACAAAGCTAAAATAGGTGATTGTGGCAATAAACCCTACAACTATGGTACTTTTATGTGATTGTGAAATGCCAACGTCAAGTGCAGCACACAACAAGAAATTGTGGCATGCAAAGCTGACAATTATGGCCCTTTTATCAAATGTGGTTTACAACCAACAATTGCGGCATTTAAACTGCAATTGCGGCAAAACCGTAGACGATTGTGACAACTTATGTAGAAAAATAGAAAATAAATAATTTTCAAAGTAATAAATACAGGCATTAATGATACAAAAATCAAGAACACTCACCAGAATTCCTGCACTAGCTGGTCTCTGATATATCTGGACTCGGTCGGAAATGTGAGTGACTCCCGGTAAGCCCGCCATCACACAAAAACAAGAGGAAACGAAAAGAAAAATATGTAGAAACTCACCAAGATTCTGAGAGCTCCAAGAAGGAAATGTGACAAATGAAGGACTCTCTTGGCTACTTATAGGGGATTCTTAAAACCCTAATTCCTCATGGATGTCTAAATTTTATTCCCGGTCCCCGAAAACTTCAACAGTCAATATCAAGGGCAATATAATGTATTTTTCAAAGTAGCCAACTACCCAAATTCAAAAATTGCAGATTCAACAAATTAACGCCGGGGCAAGATCAAAATCAGAGAATCTTTGACACACTGTGACAAGTCACATTGCATCAAAGAGGGGCAAATGTAGACACCCTAAAATGGATAGGCTTGCAACTTTACATTAAAAACACTATTTTTCATCTATTAATTAACAATTTTTTAATCATTAATTAATCATCCATTTTCCTCTAAATTCATTCCCCAAATCATCTAATCAAATTCTCAAAATTAATTTTATTTAATTAATTAACCTTAATTGATTAATTACCATTAATTAAATTCAATTTCCAATAGTTTAAATTGAAATATTTAAACTTACTAATTAAATTCTTCCAATTAAATTAATTTCAATTAAATTATTTTAATTTCATCAAATAAAGTAATTCTAAATAAAAAGAATTCAATTATCTCACATGTTGAAAACATTAATTAAATAAATAAATTAAATATTCATTTATCTTCAAAGAGATAACTCCAATCAGATCACATGGGTTACTCCACCCATCTCTCCAATTCACATGGGTAACTCCACCCACCTCTTCAGTTCTAAAAAGGTAACTCACAATTAGGTCTTTTGTCAATCAAACTCTATCTCCTCTTTACCAATTGAAGAGGTGGAGTTTACTGATGGCTTCTCCAATTCCCTTTGATCTCAACCGTTCATCTCCCTATCTCTGGGATTGATCTCAACCATTCATTTCATCCCCAATTCCTATATAATAAACCCTTTATAACCATTTGAAAAATCTAGGATTTCAAGCTTTCATGCGCCATTACTATGTCAGATTGGTTCTACCATTCAAGCCATCTTGCGATCACACACACATTTCAAGTATCAAATTTTCGATGCTTCTCAAGTCATACACACTGCCCACACCAATACTAAGCATTAAAAATAGTGTTTCAGAAGGAGTAGAGAGAGACAATAGAAGCTTCAAGCACTTTGGGGATTGCATTCATTTGTTTTCCTAGTGCACACTTAAATCAGTGTTGCTAAAGCTCTTAACAGAGTAGATCTTAACAGGTCTCCACTTTAATACTCCTAACAGGGTAGATCATCAAAAGTGATCAAATTGTAAGCCTTTACCGGCTCCCTTCCATTATGCAGATAGTGAAGTTGTGTGGGTGCCATCCCCACCGCAATTTTTACTTCCTAACAGGAGTTTTCTGCAATATCACATCTTGTGTTACGTGTCTATTATTTTCATGAATGTTTCTATGAATGATTGCATACAATTAAGATTATGAATTAATATTACATGCATAAGAAAGAACAACAAATATGGTCGGTAATACACTAAAGATTGATTACTAATGATGAAAGGTAAAAAGTGTTAAAAGTTTTAGAGGTACTGATTCACCCCTCCCCTCTCAGTACTACTTCCCATTAATCCCAACACATTGCATTATAGAAATTTTTTTAATGGAGCTAGGAAGCTAGAGCTACAAATAAATGCTCATGGTGGAGCTTAAAAAATAGAGTTGAAATTCAGTTCAACAACATGGGCTCAAATTTGATTGAAAAACATTATAATAAATAAATGCTCATGGTGGATCTTAAAAAATAGAGTTGGTTTTCTACCTCCCTTTTTCATTTTGGTAAATAGAAATGCAGCCTAAAGATTCTAAACCCTCATGATTTATTAATGATATATTCGAGTCAAAATCTATTCTATCTCACTCATCAACATGAGTTCTACATCACTATAAGTTGTAAGAGATAATTGTAGGCATGGAAATGAATTGTGAGCTCCTTGCAATTCTCATTATATAATTCTAGTAATCCTTAAAGGATCATGAGTTGTCATTAGTATTCAGGGAAATAGTTTTTGGACTATCAATTACATGATCATCAAGTGACAGCATTCAGTCAAGCACAGTAATCACCAAAATTAGTGAAAACTAATAGCACTATCACCGACAGACAGTTCAAAGAGTAAATTGATAGACAATCCATAAAGTAACACAAGCACCACTACCGAGAGACAGTTTTATTCCTGAGAAAAGTGGATCTGAGATACACGTCATCTAAAGCACTTTAGTTTTAAATTAGCTTTGTGCTTAGCTATAAAACCATTTATTGAGGATCACGTAAAGCATAAGTAATTGTTTTAATCAGTCTAATTGATTGTAAACATGCAAACTAGGAGATCAAGCTCAAGTTTTAAACCTTTGATCATAGAGTTTTTCTTGTAAAGCATGAAACCTAATTAGGTCAAAACCTTTATATATAGATGTATATTAAATCAAGAAGATGATGAATATAGCTGAAGAAATCTATGGATCAGAAAGAGAGTTTCATGCAGAAGGACACAAAAGAAAGAATTTAGTTATGAAGAACTAGATTCAAGGCTACCAAGCATAATAGAGGTATTATTCATCACAGTAAGGTGATATTGTTTTTGTGAACTTAAAGGATCTGTATTCATAAATTCAAGATTGCAATTCATCAGGTCATAAGTATTTTTTACTACTCTCTAAAAATTGTAGCAAGTAGAAGAAATCCTTTAAGAAGGTGGACTTACCAGTCTTATTGTAAATCTCTTAACTGAGTGCACACTCAACAGTGTTGTTAAAATATCTTAACAAAGTAGAATTAACAATTCTAACATGTTACTCCTACTAGGTTAA
Source organism: Thuja plicata (assembly GCA_018584345.1). Taxonomy (NCBI): domain Eukaryota; kingdom Viridiplantae; phylum Streptophyta; class Pinopsida; order Cupressales; family Cupressaceae; genus Thuja; species Thuja plicata. Next base: position 339,090 of record MU227019.1, read on the forward strand.
GTGATCACAAATTGTAGCCTTAACCAACACCTTCCATTCTAGAGATAGTGAGGCTTTGTGGGTTTCATCCCCACTACAGTTTTTACCTTCTAAGAGGGGTTTTTTGCGTTACCAATTCTTTTTTTCATGAGTAACTAAGTTTCATGAATGTTTCTATGATTGTTTACATGCACTTACATTTATGTTATGATATTACATGCATATGGTAGAAAAGAAATATGGTCAGTAATGCAAGAAAATATTACTAAGGTTAATTGATAAAAGTTTTAAGGGTACTGATTCACCCCTCCCTTCTCAATACACACCATTCTATTATTCGAACAATTGGTATCAGATCTAGATCTCTTATTTGGAAAATTTTAATCACTTGAGAGAAAAGATCATACAATGGAAAGGTATAAGCTTGATAAGAATATTGAGAATTAGAAGTTGGAGATACAGATTTTCTTTGAGAAATACAAAGAAGCAAGAAACAAGATGAAAGAATTATTGGCTGAGAGAAAATTCATTGAATCTTGCTACAATGAAACTAACTATCATGAAGAAGAGATACCTGATTTATTTGATTCATCAGGATCTACATCTGACACATCTGAAGGAAGCATTACAAGTCTAAATGAAATCAATCAACATCTGACTGAACAAGTAAAGGTATGGTAGATCGGTCAAAAGACACAGATGGTAAGAATGATTGATGTTATGGATAATGACAGACAAGCTAAAAAATAAAGAACATTAGCTATTGATGAAAGGAGGAAGATCATTCAAAAGCTGCAAGAGAAAGAAACTAAGATACAAAGACTTACTGAACATCACATTAAGATCACCAATCAAATATTTCTTATGAGTCATGAGGCCAACTGAGTGAACATAGAACTCAATGGGAAATTGGAAGCTATTGGTGAACTAAAATAAGAAAATGAGAGATAGGAGCATGAAGAAAAGATTCAGCAATAGCATAATGGTATGATCAAGAAAGCTAAAGACAATACAAAAAGAATGGATGAATTTCTTAATGGACAGAGAAGACTAAAAAAAATACCAGTTTAGGGTATACCGAGCATGGAGAATAATCAAATTGAGCTGATCAAAGGGATGTTTACACAAATCTAAGACCAAAGAAGTAGTCATGCAATCACTGTGGAAAACCAGGCCACACATCAAATGTTTGTAGGAGCAAAGAAAAAGGTATTCCTAAATCTACTTCTACATTCATAGGTAATTGTTATAACTATAACAAGCATGGACACAAAGCACATGAATGCAAATCTAAAGTGAACAAACCAAAGAAGGAATCCTACATGGAAAATATTGTCCTACTTGCAAAATGCATGGTCACACATCTCATGAATGAAGGAAAAAGAAAAAGAAAGTATGGAAATCTAAAGAGCAAGAAAATGCTTATAAATCGAGAATAGTTAGTAACTCATGTGTTTGGGATTATAACACATGGGTAAATTTCATAGCATGTGGTAGATATGGACACAACTGAAATAATGCATGAGGAAATGGATACGAAGATTGAGGAACTGGACTAACTCTAGAATGGCATGCTTACACTGTCATAAGGTTAGTCACCTAAGAAAGGACTGCAGAGACCAAGTGACAGAGTCAAGCACTTTTTCAAATGGAAACACTATTGAAGATATCAGGAGAATGAGAAATCAAATGTGGAGGAAAGCTTCAAGAAAAGATGGTGTTGGACCAATCACTACAATAGGTGACACCTCATCTAATGGATTAGGTGATTTCACCGCCCCCACCTAAGAAAAACAAGTATGGAACTACACTCTACAAAGTTATATTTTACATCAGTTCCAATATTCATTGATAATATGCCAAATTAGCATGAATGGAGATGCACTATGGTATTACTTTTTATGATTTTGTGAATACAATCTCATTGGCCAATACATACCAAGCATCGTCGGTAAACATGTGAAAGACAATCAAGTCTTCGCTACATACCAAGCATCGTTGGTGAACATGTGAAAAGCACAACTAAGTTGTCACTTGCCCCGAGCATTGTATTCTCACTAAGGATGAAGACTTTGGTATGATACTTGAACATCTGTGTTTCATCGACCGAGTGCTAGCTGAAGCATTTAAAGCACCACTTAGGTTATTTTCTATAAATAGGGCAACAAAAGAGCTCATTCATTCACCAAGCGAAAAAGAGAAAATAGCATAGCGAAGATAAGCGACTAAGAGCGACAAGACTGTAGAACGATTCACAATAGATTCAAAGGTTACTCCGACATATTTCAACCATCCATAGCGAAGATCAAGTAAGTACCAAGACTTATCGAGCACATAGTTCAATTGCAAAGAAGCCCTAATTTTATGAACAATGGAAACTACCTTGCAAGTCTCAAAGATCAAGAACACAAGGACAAGAAGATCAACCTGATTAAGAACACAACCTATGAGGAGCCTAACTATAAGTTTTTCCCTGAGGTTTCTTCACAACTTGATGACAAGGGAGAATTCTCAAGCATCCCTCCAAGTGTTTTTTTGGTTGAAGATATCCATGCATACATCCACTACAAGGTTGCAGAGATCAGAGATCTTGAGATTAAATAAGCTTACCAGAAGCTCTACACAAATGGAAACCTAAAAGATGAACATAAGCACATTAAGGTGAAAGGGTTTACCAATACCCTACTATTCCCAAGAGAGTTCAAGACCAAATGGATATGCATTATACTTAGCTAGGTACATGATAGAAAAATGTGGTTGGATGGACCAAACCCAATCACAAAGGATGTGATTAACGTTGTAACTGGTTATCCAATAAAGAACAAGGCTAAAGCCCTAAAGAATCCTTCACGCCTTGAAATTAAAAAACTAATTGGAACCGAATGAGACAATAGAGGGTTGAAACTCAATACAATCATCGACCCTAAGATGAAATCTAGTGCATGTGTGATTGGGTAGAAAATATACCAAGCTAGCAGAATGAACGACATAGCATGTGGAGCAGTTGACACTGCTTATAAGATTGTGAAGAAGGGACTTCAACTGGACTTATCTAAGCTGCTACTAAAGTAGCTAGAGGAGAATATGAGGACAATTAGGTCAGCCAGATCTAATTCATGTAAGTTTTATTCACTCCTTATGTGCACATTCTTCTATTTTTAGAATTTATTCCCTTATGTCGGTAATGTCACCTGGGACACAACCTGACCAATAACTATACAGATTAGTGAATTTATTAAGTCACTAGGGGATAACTTCACATCTGTAATGGATGCATACTTCACCACTTTCAAGGATATAATGCAGAAGAGAATGAGAATCCTTTCACAACTGGTTGAATAGTACAAAGATGACATATGTTTCATAGTGGACACCGATACCACTCTTATCAAACCAGTTGTATTGAGAATAGCATGGTTACCACTATTGGACTATGAAATCAAAATTGATCAGGCTACAAAGGATATTGAAGCCTTACTGAATGAACCAGTGGACAAATCATTGAGTAGATTTGGCACATATGAGGAAGCCAAGTCCAGAATCAAGATTGGATTAGTAGTGAAGAAGATAGACTGAAAGAAGACAAAAATAATAAATACTCTTCAAAAGAAACTTTTGGTAAATGATGAAGAATTGGGAAAAGATGTCACCGAGGGACAATCACTCATCGGTGAAGGTAAAGAGATAACTGACTCCGAGTCTACTGAATTAGATGCACCACCAGCCAAGAAAGCAAAGGTTACAAATGTAACAAATACACCAAGGATAAGGAGAAAAACTACAAAAGAGGCAGACTCACCACTAGTAAAGAAAGGTACTTTGAGGACTTATCAAAAAAGAAAGCCTCAAACTGGGCAATCAGCACTGAGGAAAAGAAGGAGATATATTAGAGGAAAAGAAGACAAGGATGATACTATCAGGGATGAAAGATAACAAAGGATCGAAGCATAAAATGCCAAGATACCTAAGACAATTGATGAAGTTGTAGAATCAATCATCAACACAGGTAGCTTATCATGTCACAAGATTAGGCAATGGATAACCTTGTCTTTCAGAGATCAAAATAAGATAGAAGAGGCCATAATTAAGGAAATGGTTGCATACATGTATGTACCTATACAATTCAACAAGAATATTCCACAAGAACTCAATGACAAAATATCTGCAAGATGGACATATACCTTACACACAGAGAAACAAATGAGGGAAAGATCCCTAGTTACATTAATGCCACCCGAGTCAATAGTTGAAGAAATTGATTCAACAATGAAGGAGCATGCAAAGAAATTTTCTACAAAGATGAGAGCATACAAAGTAATACAGGGTAGATTAGAAGACATTGACAAAAAAAGCAATGAAATTTGGAATGAAATCTTCAATCCACCTGAGCAGACATTAGCTCTAACCGAGACCCCTCACTATGAGGAGAAGTAGGCCACACCAAGCCCTGGGCATATCTTCATCAATGACACCAAGGATGTCAATCCAATTGATTTGACAATAGAGGCAAGTAAGGCCATGGATGATGTACCTTAGATATTGCAATCATTAGGGGAAACACCATAAATCACCATAAAAGATATAACTAATATTGATTCTGATGATATCCCAAGAATGATGAAGGTGTAAATGTTGTCATTGAGCATAAAAAAGAAAAGGAGACAAAGGATGTTGCATAGGTAAATGTACCAGGTCACATGCCTTTATTGATACAAGCTATCAATATAATCATTGAAGAAAAGGAGAAAACACCTGAACTTGATGCAAACATACCTAAGGAAAAAAGTGATGAACATGGGGAGTAGAAAGATACAACAAAGGAGAAGAATGATACAAGTGGAGAGGAAGCACCGAGTGATGCCACTACCAAGGACACCGAAGAGGTAAACAAGGCTGAAGATAAAGACAAGTTTGATGTAGAGACGTCTACTACCAACCAATAGGTCAATACTGAGCAGCATACAAAAGGCACCACACCTCCCACACAATCACCAAAATCAAAAGAAAGAGAGAAGGAACTTGCTATGATACTACATTCCCCTACTTCCATCACCATTCCTAAGAAGAAGAAGAAGAAGAAGAAGAAGAAGAAGAGTAAAGCACCGGTCACACTTGATGAAATAATAGATATACTCGACTATGATCCAAGGACATTGGATCTTGGGACAGTGACCAAGTATGGAGAACTATGCAAGAGGAAGGAAATACATGACAAGCTCAAGGAGCACGAAAATTCCCAAGTCCTAAATACTACAAAGGAAATACTATTGCAAATAGTACCTGGCACTCAAATTGATCAAAATGCAATAATACTTGATCAACTAGCAGTTCTTACCGAGTCCATAACGTCACAGAATGTAAAAGATGACAAGGTAATTGAGGAACATGCAGAAGAGAAGTGACACTACAAGCTCACAGAGAAGATCAGCCAAGAAGTGGTAGAAAACAAGGTAAAGCTTTCTGAGCTAGTAACTACATTGGAACCAATAATATCAAAAGTAGTTAACTTAGTTCAAAAGTTGTGCACACTAGAGCATTTCACTACCGAGCATAGTGAAAAGATAGCTAAAATAGATGAAGATCTTAAAGCTAGTGTACAAAGTCTCACAACTGAGGAAAATGCATTCCAATTGCATTATGAGTATATGAGATTTAAATGTATGGATATAATATGATGAATTTGGTTTAGGAAACTGATGCTAGGTTATTTCAATTCTAATGTAGATGTGGTTTATATGCATGTATATTATTGATGTCGTGTATGTTTCATATCATGTTGTGTTGGATCTACTGATGTGTGCATTGAGTGTTCAGGAAAAGTTGACCATGGATCTAAACAGGGGACCTAGTACTAGAACCTATGTAAATTTCTGTGCTTTGCAAGGTTTTGTTTATATAAAGAGACATGGACCTCATTGTTTATGTGGTTATTTCATAAATGTGGTTTGCATGTGTGTAATTAAATTAGTGAATGTTCATGTGATTGAGTCATGTCATTTATTTTAATTTAATGTGCCAAGTTTGGCAATTATTGTAATTTAATGTTGACATGGCTAGTAAGGGAACCAGGGTTAGTTATAGGGTTAACTAAGTTTACCTAGGAGTAACTAAGGCCATCTTTAAGATAATGAATATCATGGATGACCGTAATAGATATTCCAACTCTTAGATTTTAAATAAGTAGGGGAAATTCATTATCTAGAGTTTAAATAAGTTGGAGGTTAGAGTATTTTGTTATATCTTAGATTTAATTTTGTAGGCATATGCATGTGATTTAATTGTTATTTTAATTTAGATAGTGTTTTAAGAATTGAATGCAAATTAGATTTAAAATTATTATTAGATTAGATTTTATTTACTTAGTAGATTTATTTTTTTTAATTGATAAAATTTAGATTTGTAGTTTATATATATATA
>MU227019.1:345555-386431 GCA_018584345.1 Thuja plicata
ATATATATATATATATATTCTTCTTTAGATCAAATATAGTTGATTTTGATAATATTTCGATATTGTTCGTAACAAATTTCTTCATAAGGAATTTAAGGATGCATAGAATATTAATTTATAAATGAAGGGGATTGAAATTAAAATTATTTCAATTGAAGTTATAATGTTATAAGGATATAAATTTATTTCTTTAAATTAGATGAGTTAATTTCTCTTATTTATGGACTCTTAAATTTTAGATTAAGAAATATTATGTTTAATAATTTTATGTGGGTTTTAAAAATGTTAAATATCCAATTAAATTATTCTTTTAAAGTTAATTAGCGTTTAGACGTATTTATCGTCACCCTTTGACCGATTTGTGCATGGTTGACTTTTGGTCAACCATGGTCAAACCTTGGCCGTTTGACTCAATTTTCAAATCAGGTGCTCCATTCAGTCTCTGGACCCTAGGGTTTCAATTTCACGCCTTTCAAAGATAATTGACTTTTTGGTCAACATGGGTTGACTTTATAGTCAACTATCTCAGTTTGCATGCCTAAGCCTTCTATAGGACTTAGTAGGCCCTAGCACCTCCCTTTCACGTATTTTGATGTACAATTGACTTTTGGTCAACTCTAGTTGACTTTTAGTCAACTATCTCGATTTGCATGTCAATTGAGGGTTCTAGTTTAGGAATCCTTGTAGGATAGTTCTACGAGCTAACCTACTCCACATGACCTTCCAATTACTGTTTCTCCTCTACATCATTTTGTGTGCACTTGCTATACCTTTGGAGTAGCATAACCTCTCCTTTTAGTGCGTATTAAAAAAATTTATTTGTGTGTTTTTGCCCAACTTTTGGGCATGATAATTTCACTACCGAGCATAGTGAAAAGATAGCTAAAATAGATGAAGATCTTAAAGCTAGTGCACAAAGTCTCACAACTGAGGAAAATGCATTCCAATTGCATTATAAGAAAATTATAGAATCAAAATGGTTGATACTAGAGATTAAAAAAGGCTAAAAGAAAAATTTGAGATGAGGTAACTGAGCTCCAAGCTATGTTACTACCGAATCTCACATTGCTATTAAAACACATGACTTTAGAAAAAATATTAATTGCCACCCCAGAAATGTCAGTCACCGAGAGTATATATGACATGCACACCAGAATCACTTTGGAGCACATGACCCTCAAGCACCTCAAGGAGCAATAGGAGAACTAGATGATAGACATTCAAAAATCCCATGCCCACATATTTGACAAGCTTTAAGTAATACACCTTTGTCATTGTTTTTAAAAAAGGGAGAAAATATATGTATAAATTAAAAAGGGGAAAATGTATATACCTTATAAAGAAGGATAACATGTCAAAGGCCAAAGAGGGAAATACACAAAGGAGGAAACATGTACATACATTTTACCAAGGCATGCATATAGGGGGAGTCATTGACAAGGTGTATATACTGAACATGTCAGTTTGCACATATCAGTTTTTTATACTAATGCCAAAGGGGGACATTGATAATCCTTAAAGGATCATAAGTTGTCATTAGTATACAAGGAAACAGTTTTTGGACTGTTGGTTACATGATCACCGAGTGACAGAATTCAGTCAAGAAAAGTGATCATTGAAATCAGTGAACACCAATAGCACTATCACTGACAAACAGTTCAAAGAGTAAACTGACAGATAGTTCACAGAGTAACCCGAGCACTAGTCTACCGAGAGACGATTTTATTCCTGATAAAAGTGGATTTGAGATACACATTAGCTAAAGCACTTTAGTTTTAAATTATCTTTGTGCTTAGCTATAAAATCATTTCTTAAGGATCACGTAAAGCATAAGTAATTGTTTTAATCAGTCTAATTGATTGTAAACATGCAAACTAGGAGATCAAGGTCAAGTTGTAAACCTTTAATCATAGAGTTTTTCTTGTAAACCGTGAAACCTAATTAGGTCAAAACCTTTGTATATATAGATGTATAATCAATCAAGAAGATGATGAATATAGCCAAAGAAGGCATCTATGGATCAGATAGAGAGTTTCATGCAGAAGGACACAAAAGAAAGAATTCAATTATGAAGAACTAGATTCAAGGCTACCAAGGAGAAAAAATGTATTATTAATCATAGTAAGGTGATATTGTTTTTTGTGAACTTAAAGGATTTGTATTCAAAAATTCAAGATTGCAGGTCACCAATTCATAAGTATTTTTTACTATTCTCTAACAATTGTAGAAAATAGAAGAAATCCTTTAATAAGGTGGACTTAACAGTCTTATTGTAAATCTCTTAATCGATTGCACACTTAACAGTGTTGTTAAAATATCTTAACCGAGTAGACTTAACAAGTCTAACATGTTACTCCTAACAGGGTAAGATCATCAAAAGTGATCACAGCTTGTATCCTTAACCGACACCTTCCATTCTCCAAATAGTGAATCTTTGTGGGTTTCATCCCCACCGCATTTTTTACCTTCTAACAGGGGTTTTCTATGTTATCAATTATTGTGTCGTGTAACTAAGTTTCATGAATGTTTCTATGATTGTTTACATGCACTTACATTTATGTTATGATATTACATGCATAAGATAGAAAAGCAATATGGCTGGTAATGCAATAAAATATTACTAAGGTTAATTGATAAAAATTTTAAGGGTACTGATTCACCCCTCCCCTCTTAGTACACACCATTCCATTATTCCAACAAGTTCAACACTTCACTACTCTCAAGTCATTCTAAAACTTTTCAATTATGAAATGTTGATTTAGTTCATTGTTGTGTTTGGCTCCCAAGTGGATATCTAAATCTATGATAAATTAAGAAGAGTATTGTGTGTTTATTATATGTTTATTATGCCATAAATCATAGGAGTATAACCACATAATAATTCACTACCCATATGCACAGAAGATTTGGGTTGCTTTTGGAAATTTGGAGTTTCCTGAGAGCTCAAAGATACAATAAAGTAGCTACTATCAACATGGTCATTATATTTTCAAAGTGACCTTTGAAGCTAGTATACAAAATAATTGCTTCACCTTCTTTGTTTATGTGTATTATCTGGATGAAGTAATAATAGTAGTGCTAGTGAAGGGTTTCAACACATCATTAACAGAAGTGGTGAAATAGCTGGCTTATAAAGTTGACTTTACTTCATTTGAGCTTATTAGAAGGGGTATTTTGCAATCATGCTTGGAATAGTAAAATGCATAGTTTTTACCAGAACCTTATGTGCTCATTAAATCAAACTATTAAATTTACAAAGACCCAAATCAACCTGAAATTGGATCACTTTTTACACAACAGTTTGCAAATTTTTAAAAACCTAAAATTTAACACCAATTTCAACCACAAAACATATAGAAAATTAAGGAAATAAGTGTGTGTAACAAAATCTAAGACATACACATAATGTATTTGGAATTTATAAATATACACATCACATAGTAATTTGCATAAAACAATTTGATCATATTGGATTGAACCTAATTAATAGTCATTTCATTTCAAAGTTAGTTTGGAGACTTTAAGTTATCCAATTAGAAATCATATCCAAAATATAGATTATTTCTTAGTTTAATCAATCATTATTCCATGGATGCCTATCATTGATTAATTTAATTTTGTGGATAGGTGTTAATCTTGGCATGGTATTTTCTGGAAATCATGTGGACTATAGAAAGGTGAGAGGTGTTGACATACATCTTGTTCAATTATTGTATTTATTTGGTTGGCATGAGAAGTCATGCTTTATGAATGAATTATCATCATTTTTCCTTCCAATTAATGTGGAATCATATGAACTCATTAGTGTCTGATGTACTTAACTCCAATGAGAGAAAATGTGAGGGAGCATGGTATTAAATACCAGAACAAGTTAGGATGATATCTCAACACCTCTTTAAGAAACTTAATAATTCCCTGATGATGTGAATATGGTGCCTCTACATTTACTATCACACACTCAACTAGATCATGGTAAAATCGGTAATACAGGTACCCCCCTCAGCACATCAATGACCTCTTGGATTGGCTCTACAATGTAATATACTTCACTAAGATTAACCTCAAGTTAGGATATCAAGTTAAGGAATTTGGTGAATATTTGATTCTGTGAAGGAATTTGGGTTGGAAGGCATTGGGAAAAGAACCAATAGTTTGGTTAACCTCTGATGCACTTCTAATATATTGTGTGTATAATATATATGATATTTTATTTTGATTTACAAAGTAGTATATTATCTTAATATCTTTCTTTCTTGCCACAATAGGACTGATTTTGAGGTGGAAGACTACAATAGCAGAAGTATTTCAATTTGGTATACTACACTAAAACATCATTTCATACCTAACTTTTCAATTTATATATATAATTAGGTCTAGAAGATTTGTGTACTTTCAACATAATGTTCCTTAGTTTGTGAAGGTTATAGGCCGAAGTTTCTATGACCCAATTTTTTTTCCTGTGAAGAAGCATCATGTTAGATAATCTAAATGAAGAACAAAATGGGGATACAATCACTAGATTTTGGTCTAACTTCAAAAGAAAAGGTGATGGAAAATGTTATTTTCCCTGAAAAATTTGTAAGGGCTTAAACACTAGAAGATTGCTAATCAAAACAGCTATGATACATTGTAAGGAGAATGGTCACATTGAAGGTGGGTTCTATTATCATCCATTGTTAATTTTTTCATTATATTTTTTTAGCAATTAATATACATATGAAATATACTTGATGATGAGATCATTATCATGGTTTATTTGTGTATATCATTTTTATATAGGTCAACGTCCCCAAGGCAGTACATGATATGGACCATGGAGATATGAATATGGAGAATATGGTTTTGGAAGTGGAGGATCATGGAGATGTGAATATTGAAGCTGAAGATTATGATCCCATGGAAGATGACGATCATGCACTAGATAACACATTTGAAGATTATAGTACTAATACATTGATCAATGACACATTTGGTACTAGCGCAACTAATGATGTTGATCAGGATGACGTTGATGTCATCCATGATATACCTCTACTTGAGAAGGCAGCCATGACCCTTTAAGAAGGCTCCCAAACAACTCTTCTCTTTGTTGTATTTTTGTTGTTGAACTTGAAGGTTATGAATGGTTTATCCAACATAACAATGTCACGTATGCTAAGGTATGCCACATATGTCATTATACTCAATAAAGGGTGAAACATGTACCATAAATATTGTTAATATTAACAAATTATATTTTTTGTTATATATTGATAGGTGAGTTTTTTTACCACCATCGAATATTATCCCTCGCTCATACCAAGAATTATGTGCCACTATAAAAGATATTGGAATGAAATATCAAGCAATAGATGTTTGTCCCAATGATCATATTATTTATAATAAAGAACATGAATTTGCAATAGAATATCCTGAATGTCATACGAGTAGATATCGACCAGAGAAAATTAAAAAAAGGTGCCTTGCAAGGTTCTTTGTTATATCCCCATGTTTACAAAGATTATTCAGGTGTAGTAGTTTGGCACAATTTTTGGATATCATGCATGCAATAGGATTCAATATGATATTATTTGAATATCTATAGATGGTTCGATATTTATGGATATAGAGTAAAAGTGGCCACACTTCAATGAAGAACCTCAAAATCTCAAGCTTTCATTGGCAGCGGATGGTGTTAATCCATTTGGAGAGTTGAGGTCTATTTACTCTATGTGGCATATTTTTGTTATCAACAATAACATTCCTCCATAGATGTCAATAAAAAGGGAGCACATTATGTTGTCAATGATTGTTCTAGCTATTTTATCATTTAACACTTATCTACATGTAATTATAAATGTTGCAATAAAATGGTCATAATAATTATGTAATGTTGTTGTTCATTCAACTAGGTAAGTACCAAATTAAATATATGAAAGTATATATTGAACCTCTTATCAATGATTTATTAGAGTTATAGAATGGTTTCACTATGTATGACATCTCTAGACCAATATGACAAAGATAATTTCAATTTCATGCAATGCTTGTATGGACAATACATGATGCCTCAGGGCTAACATATTTTTCTAGTATGTTATGGTGAATTCAAGTTGCACATGATAATTCTAATTATAAAAATTAACATTTTTAATCCAATTGTATCATTATCTTGTAGATCTTCAAACAAATAGAAAATTTGCATGCCCAGTTTCTGGTCCAAAAATGAGGGTGGCTGCAAGAAGTTGAGTCCCACTTTTGGGCAAAAAGTGGAAGTGTTTTTCCTATTTTTCAAATTTTTTGTCAATTGATGTCAAATTTTGGCCCACTTAGAGATTGAATCTAAAAATACATCACTAATAGAAAATTTAGTTCTCGGAATCTAATTTTCAAATATGTAATTTATTTAAATACCCACATGGTAGAAATTATTTTTTAGTAAGCATGTTTAAAAACAAATTTTTCAAAATGCTTGTTTCAGGACCATACCATACACGTGTACGACCACCATATTTTGACCTAAATAAATAAATTTTTGTGAATCCTACTGGGGAAAGATACCTAAGACACCAAAGATCGATGAGAATATTTTTACTTTTTTTTTTATTATATATTTTTTTAATTAATTTTTAATTGACTATAAAATATATGTTTGAAACCTCTGGTATACAACCACCATAATTTGATGAAAACATCACATTTTTTCAAAATTATTTTTTTTGTCATTAAGGAAATTCTATGTATATTGATGTCATTTAAATTATTTTTAAAAAAATGTAAAAACAAAAAAGTTATTAAAGTTTTAGTGAGCCTTACTATTTTAAGTTTAGGTACCACTTTTGATTAATAAATATTGTAAAAATAGTAAAATTGATCATATCACTATAAATTTTATATTTTCAAAATATAGACAGTAAGAGCTCTAATGGGTTTTCATTTTGTCAAAAAATTTGATTAGGAATACCCTCAAAAAATTACGGCAAGACAGAAATTTGATATTCAAATGCCTTAGCCATTATTTTGAAGGTCCAAGCATAGGCTTGTTCCCACCAAGCCTATCCCAAACTGAAATCCAATGCAAAGGTGGTCTTGTAAATTCAAATTTTAAAAAATGGGTACATGTTTAAAAATGTGTACCCCTTTTTTAAATATAATAAATCGGCATGTAAAATTGTGTTTCTTAAATATAATTTTAAAAAAAAAATATTTAAAAATTATAAAAAAATGGCTACCCGTTTTGAAAAAAATGGGCACCCATTTTTTGAAATTTGGCTCAGATGTTCGAGCCTAAGATAGTTGCCCTTTTTTTTCAAAATGGGTGCCTGTTTCTAGCGGTATTTTTCAAATCCACAAGACTTCTGCCAAATTGGGACCCAACTTCTTGCACTTACCCACGAAATCTCATGATTCAAAAGGTTTAGAAAAGCAACTGTTCGATGAACATAGGCACTTTCTCCACAAAAATTATAAGTATCAAATTACCGAAAAATATTTTTTTAATAGTAAAGAAGAGACAACATCAAATCCACGAAGAATGACACCTCGCCTATTAAAGTTGGAATGCAATAGAATTAATCGTGAAGGTACTATCAGTCCACCTAATGGTTTATGTTTGGAATTTATATATTTATTTTGTGTTTTATTTGTTGGTTATGTAATTGATAATTGTGAAGGTCATCAAGGCATTACTGAGCACTTTCCAAAGGGACTAAAAATTTATCCCAGACAATTTAGTAGGTTTCCCTACTATGAGCAGCTAAAAATTATGTATTTTTTTGATGCTATGCATATTAGAAAGAATGTAACGAAGACATTGTGAAAAAAATTGGATGGAAGGCATGACAAAGAAAATAAGCAATCTCATATAAAAGAAAAGAGAATTTGGGCTAGGGTTAAAAATGTATGATTGGCATACCTTCATCAAGATAAGTCATGTTCTTCTCTATTTACAATATATTTGTAAACTACATGTACTTTTCATTGTATTATGTGAGAAAAGAATGACATGATTATTTTATAATTGTTCCATTACGTGCTACCCCTATCTATCCCAAAGAACTTCAACAATAACATCAAACAAGTGATATATGATCTTGGAAAATACATGAGGTAAGCAGTGATATCTATTAAATTTGTTGTATATATTTATTATATTCACAATTTGTTTTTCTTGTTATGTAATATATTGTAAAGTCTTATATTTATATATTTTTGTATCTTGAATGTCTTGTAGGTGGTTTTCATATAAAGAAATCCATAAAGAGGATATAAAATATTGGAAGAGAAGAATTCCTCATCTGATGTGTGAAATGCAAAAGTGTCTACCTTCAACTTTTTTTAATGCACAATAACACTACCTCATACACCAAGTTAATTGAATTATGTGGACCTGTATACACTTGATCAATGTGGATGGTTGAGAGGCGCTTTAAATTTTTGAAGGCTTTGGTTCAAAAAAGAGCATGTCCTGAGGGTTTTATGGTGGAGGGATATAGGGTATACTAGACTATGGTGTACGTTACTGAATATCTTCCTAAGCTTACAACAAAGATTCATATAGATCGCATTTGGTATCTTGACACCATTAGAAAATTTGAAGGGGAGTACTTGGTGGAAAAATTTAGATTGAGGAAAGTGAGAGGTAATAAATTATAAGATTTTATTGTATTTAATTAATTTTTAATCTTCAAAATTAATCGGTTGTAAGTCGTCTATTTATTTTTTGTATAGCTGCTCAAGAGTGGGATGCAATACATTTGAATATTGCAAACAATCAAGATTAGATGACGGTATGGATTGAACGATGTCATCATTTTGGTCATACATTAACATGGGAAGGTGTGTCTTCATTGGTTAAATAAGTTCATCATAATGGAGATTCCAATGTTACGCAAAGGGAAATAGATTTAGCATATGGTTTAAGAGATTTTCAGGTACATATAAATTTGTTAATCACCCATATGTTTATCAAATCCCGATGAAATAATTTTTACATGTTTGACATATTATTGCAGGTTAAACACCACAAGGCTATGTTTTGAAATGGTCATAAATTTTGCATCAAAAATTTGGATGACACAAAGAAAAATTGTGATTCTGGGATAAGTGTAGTCTTTCAGGTGACTAATATTTCATCTAGAAATGACTTAAATCTTCAAGAGTCTCAAAATTGATACTATAGAATTTTGGATGATATAATTGAGTGTGACTTTAATTCCTTTAGATTAGTTCTCTTCGTGGTCAGATGGTACATGTTACGACTTAATCAAAATGATCCTGATAGGAATGTTATTGAACATGAAAATAGATTTCCAATGATTAATACAAGGTGGTTTGAGCCAGTTGGGATGAGCCCTATGTTCTTCCAAGCCAATGTGAGAAGGTATTTTACTCAGAGGTTCCACATAAACTGGGTTGGTCATTTTTTGTTAGACATAATCCAAGAGGAAGGTCGATAAGGTATAATGAGATGGAAGAAGAAGATTCCAAACAAGTAGAAGATGATATAGATGATGATAATGAACGACAGTTAGTCGATGATGTTCCTAACGCAACTTTTATTTATGATGATGATGATGATGATGATGATGATGATGATGAAGACAATGACAATGGTGGTAGCGGTGATGATGTCAACGATGATGATCATGGTGATGAGTTGGATGAAGAAGAAGATTAATGACATGAATGAAATGTACAATTATGTGATCACTGGTTAATCCTATTTAATATTGATTTCTTGATAGAAATGTACAATTATGTGATCAATTATTAACCTAAGTAATTCATTATGTACCTTTTAATATTTTTAATTCATATGTGATGCTTATGGTTTTTAATGTAACTACTGTGTAATTTTGATTATACGTATCATTAATATTTTAGCTAACATAAGATAATTGAATTACATATGCAAGAATCTAAACCCCTTTCATGAGCATCCCACACATTCTCATGGATCGACTGGTATAAGTAAATACACCCTATAGAGATTAATGTCTTTTACAATTTGCAAAATATCTCTCATTACTTGCTATCTCTCTCATTTGATAGAGTGCAGGTAGAAGCAAATTGGTATTTGTCAGATGTGTCTTCATCGAGAAAAGGAAATATAGGAATGGAAGAATAAAGTGAGACATGTAGTATGTCTAAATTAGCGAGATCAACTAGAGGTTAAAAGACTAGAAGGAAATTCAATAAATGCATGAATTTTTTCCTTTCTCAAGGGGGTTCATGTTCTTATGATGATGAGAGAAAAGGCAACATCGAGGTGCCCTTTAGGTACCGATATCTATAGAAACAATGGGTCCCCAAGGAACTTCCTCCAATAAACATTGATTTTAGTATTAAAGGAAAGATATATCAAATAGCACCATCATCATTAAATGTTTTGAACATATTTTCCATAGATGGCATAAAGGTCTCTTATAACAAAAATGTCAAATTTATGGAGTATGTTTGAGCTTGTTACGATTACAAAAGTGTGATGCGGATTGTTTGATAAAAAAAAGTATGTGTAGGTATGTAATCTTGGTAAATTATATTCAACAAAAAGACAATGAACAAAGTAAAAGAGTGGCTATATACATTGATCGGAGGCCAAAAGCGTTAGGTAATATTGTAGGTTTTATAAATAGTACACAACCTGTGTCAATTATTAAGCAACCCAATTGCATATTTGAGGCGCACGAGGGAAATCATGTATTTGTATGTGCCATAAAATTAATGTGTAGGGAAATATTTGCTTATTGATTGTATTTTGAATCGCATAGATACAAACAATGTCACTATCATGGGGGTGCGGGTATGTACTATGCACCATTAAATAATTGAGTTTTTTTGCTAATATTTTTATATTTGAGTTATTTTTGTAATGTTGAATCTAATCCTTCTAGGAAAGGAAATTCATCCAAAGAAACTACTACAAACAAGCCCTCAAAAACCAACCACATTTAGAGAGTCTCATCACCATCCACCTCATCTCCATCATCATCTTCTAATGAAATTTATTAATCTAGTCCTTTCTAATGAAATTTTCTGATGCTTTTCACGTCCCTAGTCCAATACTCAATCTTTTCTATCCCTAGTCCAATACTCAATATTTTCTATAATTAATTGAATTGTTTTATTATTTATTGGTTAAATTTAAATAATAACATAGGGCCACGATATGGAGCAGCCACATAGAGGGGACAATGATGATCCTGCATGCACTTCTTCTTCCCAGTAGGTAAACCTCTTTGTTATTGTACAAATTAGATAGAAGCAAAATATTAAACAATGTTTTTTATTATGTTATTTTTATCACTGTTTTGGAGTAATTTTAATAGTGCTAGTAATATTGTTGTCACAAACAGGTGGTCATCAAATAAAGGGAAAGGAACCCGCAGTCCCTCACGATGAGTCCTTTGATGAGGACCTAGATGTTGATTTTACAACTTGTGATGATCCGACTACTGCAATTCAAAAGTACCTCCAAATAATTGGAAAAAGAGTGTCTCAATTGTCATCTATATACCCTCTAACTCCTGAGTCATGGAAGAGGGTGACTGAATTGATGCACCGAGATCAAAATTTCAAAGTAAGTATTAAATTAATTTTTAATTATAACAAAAGTTCAATAAAAAAATGTGTGTTATACTAGTCTTTTATGTCATTAACTAATAAGCGGATGTGTTGTTTTTATAGCTTTTTTGCATAGTTTTGATCCTCATGGCCATGATGAGGGTACTGTATATGGTTTAGGTAGATCGCATGTTTGACTTGATGACATATTACAAATTGAATGTTTGAATATGTTAAGGTGATCACCAAAATGCAGAAGGATAATGCAAGACATTAAATCAGTTAATGGATTGTATTGTCATTGATGTCAACTTGATATAATTTGATTGGTTATATACAAAGTTTTAAAGACTTCAAAGAATCAAAGAGATAAAGATTATGCTTTTAGTAATGCATAAAAGACCATTATTCACTAAGTGACTACAAACACCGATGGCAAGTAGAACCTGACAGATAGAGAAACCTGAAAGCAAAGTCATAGTGATGCCTGAGCAAGAAAACCAACAAGCATTACCGACGAGAAGAATTACAAGCATTATTGATGACTAGATTTACAGTGTTAACCGATGGATAGACGACCCCGAAGGATAGACAACCTCAATGGATAGAAAACACCAATGGAGAAGCCCGAGGAGAACTGAAGTGTTGACTGAATCTATCAAAGAGTTAAAACACCAAAATTAACTAAAGTTTAGAAATGACAAAATACTTAGCTGGTAGAGCTAAAGATAGACTTAACTGGTTATTTACATTATTTTCATTGACAAGTTAAAGCCAAAGATAAGTAAAATATTTAAAGTTGTTTTATCCAGTTGGCAAGAAGATTTCTATAAGATAAAATGGGAGTTAATATTTAAAGCAAAATTGGCTAAGATTGTGGATCACGCCAATCAAGAAAATCAAGAAGTGAGAAATGGTGATATCATGTCTATAAAGAGATAATCTAATTCATTGTGAATTAGGGGAGTGAATAGAAAAAGAGGATGTTGAAGAGAAACTGATGAAGAACAACTTCATACAGTCCTCATCAATCAAGCTGAGGAAAAAGCTAAAGATTTTTGCGAACACCGAGCAATAGAGAAGCACAACATCACTAATTAGAAATAAGTGGAGCAAATGTATTGAAAAGATACATTGATCAGAAAGGTATAATGAGCTTATAATAGATCTGAAAATCTGCGAATCTAAGTTGTATGTGTGAAAAGACCATTTGTTGTTTCAGTTTAACCATTGATTCAGAAAATCTCTTAACCGAGCAAGACTTAACAATCCTTTCTAATTGAGATACATCCCAAGGAGTATCAAAAATTTTAATCATGAAGATAGCATGAGATGCCAGATACCATTTGACAAACTACACTAGGTTTGGTCATAGAAGGTAGCATAGAGATGCCCGATATCAAGCGACAAACTATTCTATTTAAATCCTATAACAAGGTCACACCTAACAGTGTGTTTGTAACCTTTAACAAGGTTGGCTCTTCACCGAGCTCACTTCTGAAGAGTGAAAATTTTGGGTTACCGATCTCAAGTGGTTTTTCCCTTAATAGGATTTCCACATTAAAAATCCATGTGTCAATGTGTTTATGAGTCATTACTTTAGTGTTTTGCATTCCACATATCTGGATTGATCGGTATACACTAAGAAATTTACTATTTTCAGTAAATGAACGATTGCTATTCGGTAAACATTAAAGAATAAGGTTTAACAGTGAACACCAAGCAGTAGTTATTTGATAAGTTTATTTGAAGGCATACATCTTGTAGGACTGAAGATAACTAGAGGCTTCATATTATGGTACTAAGTTTTTGGGTTGATTTATTGAAATATTTTTTAGGCCACTAATTCACCCCCCCCCCCCACTTAGTTATTCTAACAATTGGTATCAAATCTTGTGTTCTTAGAANATTTATTGAAATATTTTTTAGGCCACTAATTCCCCCCCCCCCCCCACTTAGTTATTCTAACAATTGGTATCAAATCTTGTGTTCTTAGAAAGGGAGTTTAACAGCTCAAGAAAAAGATCACAAGATGAACAAGAGAGATGTGCCCAAGTTGAATAAAGACAAATTTGCATTGTGGAAAAGTAGAATAAGACTCCACCTATCAGGTATTGGTAATGATGTTACTCAACACCTTGATACTGAATATGTGTTGCCTACAGGACCTCACACTCTTGAGAAATTGAGAGAAAAGCATGATCATAATTGCATGATGATAGAGCTTGCTTCCTCACTCTCCGATACTGAGTTTGAAGATGTCAAAAATTGCACCTCTGCAAAGCAAATGTGGGATAAATTGAAGCTGGTATATGGAGGAGATGAAAATGTACTAAGAGCCAAGGTATAAATCTTAAGAGGGAGGTTTGATGACCTAAGGATGAAAGAAGGAGAAAATATCACTCTGTATAGCTACAAAATCAAAGAGGTAGTCAATGCTATCTGAGGAGTTGGAGGTGTACTTGAAGAAGAGCCAGTGGTAAGTAAAATCCTAAGAACCTTACTACTTGTATATGCTATTAGAGTATCTACTATACAAGAAATGAGAGCAGTTGCAAAAATTATTGTTACTCCAGATAGTCTAATTGGTAGACTAGTTTCATTTGAGATGAATAACTTTGATAATGGTGTCTTACCATCTATAGAGTCTGCATTCAAATCTTCTTTGAAAATAATTCAAGTCATAGACACACTATGAGAAATGATAGTGAAAGTGATAATGAGGATCAAGGACTTGATGAGATTGAAGCACTAATGGCAAGAAGATTGCAGAGAGGCAAAGGTGGATACAAAGGTAAATTACCACTTGTATGTTTTAATTGTAAAGAGGTTGGACACTTTGCTGCAAGATGTCTTAACAAAAGCAAAGATGACAGATGTAATGACAGAACATATGAAAATAAGTTTGACTAAGGTGATAACAAAGATTATTGAAGCAATCAACAATCTGATAGAAGAGATACCTGAGACTACAAGGACAAAGGAAAGAAATCTTGTTACCTAGCTGAGAATAGATTTGATGATACTGACACCCAATCTGAAGAAGACATTGAGATGGTATTTGTAGCCATGAAAGATGATTCAGATGAAGAAGAAGAAAGGTATGTAGAAATTGCACTCATATATAAGGTTAGTAAGAATGATGTCTAGATTATAGATAGTGGTTGCACTCACCACATGACCGGTGATAAACAAAAGTTTGAAACTTTTGAATACTATAATGGTGGATCAGTAAAAATGGGTAATGACACACCTTGTGCAGTTGAAGGTAAAGGAACCATAATGTTGAATAACTTGATCAAATGTGAAAATGCTTACTGGGTAAAAGGACTAGATTATAATCTATTGATTGTTTCACAGCTGAACAATATAGGTCACCGAGTAGCATTTGAGAATAAGAAGGCAAATATCTTCAATGAATCAGGAAGATTGATCAGAACTGGTGAACAGACAAAGGGTAACCTTTTCTATCTTGATGAAATTAACACCACTTGTTTGATGGCTAGAAACAAAGACATATGGTTGTGGCATAAGATATTATGTCATGTGAATTTTGACAACATGATAAAGATAAGAAATAAGAGAAAATTCAGAGGCTTATCAATCATGTCAAAGCCCAAGCATATCATGTGCAAGAATTGTCAAAAAGGTAAGATGATAAAGTCTAGTTTCAAGAGTAAATCCCATACATCTATTCAATTCTAGAATTAGTCCATACTGATTTATGTGGACCTATGAGGACAAATATTTACTATGGAGATAGGTATTTCATTCTCTTTGTAGATGATTATTCTAGAATGGTGACAGTTATATTCTTAAAAGATAAATCAGAAGCATTCAAGATGTTTAAATGGTATAAGGCTATGGTAGAAAAAAAAATGGTAAGGAAATGAAATACTTAAGATCAGATAGAGGAGGGGAATTTATTTTAGATGAATTCACTAACTATTTTAATGATCATGGAATTAAAAGGCAGGTTTCTAATCTGAGAACACCACAACAAAATGGGATTGTTGAAAGGAGAAATAGATCAATTTCTAATTGTGTAAGAAAATTGATGATTGAGAAAAGCATCACTCAAAATTTATAGAGGGAAGCTGTTAGTACTACTATTTACACATTGAACATAATACAATTGAAGAAGGATACAAAGAAGACACCCTATGAGCTTTGGTATGGTTACACACCCAATGTAAGTTACTTTAGAATCTTTGGTAGTCAATGTTATATTTTGAAAGATGATAGAAATGGAGAGCTTGACTCCAAAAGTAATGAAGGTATCTTTCTAGGGTATTCCACCAAAAGCAAGGCTTATAAATGTCTTGACAAGTCATCTAACAAGATAATTAAAAGTGCAAATGTAAGAATAGATGAATTTGTAGAAAAGAAAGATAAGGAAAGTAGAAAAGAACTAGAAGACTACAACAGGTTTGTTTACACTTAAGAACCTAACACTCTACCCGAGCAATAGTGTATCATTCCTGAGCAACAGATTATTGCACCCGAGCATCAGGCTGCAATTACCAAAAATCAGGAAAATACTCAAGATGATGTACCGAGTGATGGAGATCAGAATGAAGGTCAAGATAATAATCAGAATGATGGAAAAAGAGCTGAACCAAAACTTGCCAAGTATGTCAGAAGGCATCATCCATAGAATTAGATCATAGGAGACAAGAAGGATGGAATGAGAACAAGAAGTAAGTCACTAAACACGAGATGTTTACTTTATGATTTTGAGCCTAAATCTGTTAATACTGCACTTGAAAATGAAGAATGGGTCAGTGTTATGAATGAAAAAATAGAATAGATTGAGAATAGTAGTACACGAACACTAGTACCGAGACCAGATGACAAGAATGTCATCGGTACCAAATGGATATTCAGAAACAAGCTGAATGAGAATGGAGAAGTCACAAGAAACAAAGCAAGATTAGTATGCAAGGGGTATGCACAAGAAGAAGGTATTGACTATGGTGAAACCTTTGCACCCATTTATAGACTAGAAGGAGTTAGAATTGTTATTGCTTATGCTGCATTCAAAGGATTCAAGGTATACCAGATGGATGTCAAATCTGCATTCCTAAATGGAATACTAGAAGAAGAAGTATACATTGAACAACTAGAAGGGTTTGTTGATCTAGAAAAGAGAAATATGGTATGTAGACTACATAAAGCCTTGTATGGATTGAAACAAGCACCTAGATCCTAGTATGAAAGAATTAACTCCTATCTCATAAGCATTGAATTTGTAAGAACAAGTAAAAATAGCAATATGTACTTAAAAGAAGATATCGATGGTAATATTCTGATTGCTGAAATGTTTGTTAATGATATCATTTTTGGGGGAAATGAAATGTTATGTAAATCCTTTGCTAATGAGATGATCAAATAATTTTAAATGTCTATGTTTGGGGAGATCAAATTCTTTCTTGGTCTATAGATTCTTCAACAAGATGTAGGCATATATATCACTTAATCCAAATACATCAAGGAAGTGTTGAAGATATTCAAGATGGAAGATTCCAAACTAGTTGGAACACCTATGGAAACCAAATGTAAGCTGACAAAGGAAGATAAGCCAAATGAGGTAAATCAAACCTTGTATAGATCAATGATTGGAAAACTAATGTATGTTGTTCATACTAGACCAGATATTACACATGCATTTGGAATAGTTGCAAGATTCTCTGGTAATCCCAAAGAATCACATATGACTGTTGTCCAGAAAATTCTGAGATATCTAAACAACACCGAGGACTATTGAATTATGGTATAAAAAAGAAGGAAAATTTAAGCTTCAAGTCTATATAGATGTTGATTGGGTTGGAAACATTGATGATCAAAAGAGCACAAATAGAGAAGCATTCTTCATGGGTGACGGACTTGTCACATGGATCAACAAGAAGCAAGGATGCATCTCACAATCTACTACAGAGGGAGAATATGTGGTTGCTGCTACAAATTTCTCTAATATTGCCTGAATCAAACAATTGCTGGAAGGTATGAATATGAAGATTCTTGAACTAGTGACTATCTATTGTGATAATACTAGTTCAATAAACATATCAAAGAATATAGTCATGCATGCTAAGACTAAGAATATTGCCATCAAGTATCACTACTTAAGAGAACAAGTGCAATCAAAAGAAGTGATACTGGAATATGTTCAATCCAAGGAACAATTAGTTGACATCTTTACAAAGCCATTACCGAAAGATACATTTGAGTACCTGAGATAGAGACTAGGGGTCCAACCCTTGTCTATCGGTTAGTAAGCTTACTAGGAGGTTGCATCAGCCTACACACAATTAGAAGATCATTCATGTTGATGCATGCACCGAGATGGACTGCAGTGATATATTTGTGCATAGCAAGGTACATATCTACACCGAACACTAGAGTCATTATATTGTTGATGGATATGGAAATTCAAGGATTATATTATAAAAGGGGATGGAAGATGATATGGAAGAATTTTTTGGCATTATTTTCAATGGGAGAGATTATCTAGTTATCAGTAATTACAAGGGAGAGATTATCTCATTATCAGAAAAATATTATATTATCATCCATTCATTATCCATGTAGATAAGTTCCTAAGAATTCAAAGGAGAGTTAATCATTATCCAAAGGGAGAGATTACATATGAAATATCCATCAAAGGGAGAGAAGTAACAAAAGGGAGAGAATAAATACTAAGGGAGAGATTGTTGTCAAAGGAAAAAGAGATGATCAAGGAGAGGTACAGTCAAGGTAGAGCACATATCAGAAACAGAATCAGAAGATGATACATCTATCCAGAGAAGGAATTAAAGATTGAAGAACACACTCTACAAGAAACAAATCTAAGTTATATTAGCTTATCAAGAACCAGACATTTGTATTAGTTATAATAGGAGAGATTGATGAACTTAAACTATTATATTTCATATTGTATAAGTAATAATATAGCTTGATAATGTAGTGTGTTTCCATCAATGCCAATGGGAGAGATTGGTGACATATAACTGATTGAATGTTTGAAGATGTTAATGTGATCACCAAAATGTAGAAGGATAATGCAAGACATTAAATTAGTTAATGGATTGTATTGTCATTGATGTCAAATTGATATAATCTAATCGGTTATATACAAAGTTTCAAAGACTTCAGAGAATTAGAGAGATAAAGATTATGCTTTTAGTAATACATAAAAGACCAACATTCACTAAGTGACTACAAACACTGATGGCTAGTGGAACCTGATGGACAGAGAAACCTGAGAGAAAAGTCACAGTGATGCCCGAGCAAGAAAACCAACAATAATTACTGACGAGAAAAATCACAAGCATTATCGAAGGCCAGATTTATAGTGTTAACTAATGGACAGACAACCCCAAAGGATAGACAACCCTGAAGGACAGACAACCCTGATGGACAGACAACACCGACAGAGAATCCTGAGGAGAACTGAAGTGTCGGTCGAAGCTAACAAAGAGTTAAAACACCAAAATTAACTGAAGTTCAGAAATGAAAAAATGCTTAGCTAGAAGAGAAAAAGATAGACTTAACTATTTGTTGACATTATTTTCATCGACAAGTTAAAGCTAGAGATAAGTAAAAGATTTAAAGCTTTTTTATCCAGTTGGCAAGAACATTTCTAGGAGATAAAATAGGATTTAAGTTTTAAAGAAAGATTGGCTAAGATTGTGGATCATGCCAAGAACAAGAAAATCAAGAAGTGAGAAATGGTGATATCATGTCTAT
Source organism: Thuja plicata (assembly GCA_018584345.1). Classification (NCBI taxonomy): domain Eukaryota; kingdom Viridiplantae; phylum Streptophyta; class Pinopsida; order Cupressales; family Cupressaceae; genus Thuja; species Thuja plicata. Next base: position 364,849 of record MU227019.1, read on the forward strand.
AAAGAGACAATCTAACTCATTATGAATTAGGGGAGTGAATAGAAAAAGAGGATGCTGAAGAGAAACTGATGAAGAACAACTTCATACAATCCTCATTAATCAAGCTGAGGAAAGAGATAAATATTTCTGTGGACACCAAGCAACAGAGAAGCACATCATCACCAAGAAAAAAGAAGTGGAACAAAGGTATTGAAAAGATACATTAATCAGAAAGGTATAATGAGCTTACAATAGATATGAAAATCTAAAAATCTAAGTTGTACGTGTGAACTATACATTTATTGCTTCAGTTTAACCATTGATTTAGAAATTCTCTTAACCGAGTAGGACTTAAAGAATCCTTTCTAATTGAGATACATCCCAAGGAATATCAAAAATTTTGATCATGAAGATAGCATGAGATGCAGATACCATTTGAGAAACTACACTGGGTTTGGTCATAGAAGGTAGCATAGAGATGCCCGATATCAAGTGACAAACTATTCTATTTAAATCCTATAACAAGGTCACACCTAACAGTGTGTTTGTAACCTTTAATAGGGTTGGCTCTTCACTAAGCTCACTTCAGAAGAGTGAAAATTTTGGGTTACCAGTCCCAAGTGGTTTTTCCCTTAACAGGGTTTCCACATTAAAAATCTATGTGTCAATGTGTTTATGAGTCATTTTTTTAGTGTTTTGCATTACACATAACTAATATGGATTGATCGGTATACACTAAGCAATTTTCTATTTTTTGGTAAATGAAAGACTATTATTTGGTAAACATTAAATAATAAGGTTTAAAAGTGAACACTGAGTAGTAGTTATTTGATAAGTTTACTTGAAGGCATGCATCTTGTAGGACTGAAGATAACCAGAGACTTAATATTGTGGTACTAAGTTTTTGGGTTGATTTATTGGAATCTTTCTGAGGCCACTGATTCACCGCCCGTCTTAGTTATTCTAACACGACTATCTTTTTTTTACACTCTAACAATATTGTCCATAATAATCCATGCTTTTATTATGCTCTAACAATCTTATTCTTCAGCACCTATTAATGATCATATGGTATCATCACCTCAAATGAGGACAGGCCCAAATGTACTATTGTCTACAATGTCAGCAACACACAACATGGCCATAGATGCCATGGCACCACCTACTAGTACGTAGATTTCATTTTCTCTCTCATTATTTATATGTTTATTTCCCTTGAAGTATTCTTTCTTGGGGGAATTTCGTAATGGATTCAATTTATGTAACAGGAGATGCATCACATGATGATTAATTTCTTGGATGTACTTGTATTCCTAGTATGTGAATGGTGAAGGATTGTGTATTGATTGTGAGGGATGAAGAAGGAGTTCCCTTGAAAGTAGCCAAACTTTGAGGTAATTTAAAGATTGGACCATTCTTTTACTATAGATTTATATGTTAATAACACATTGCATTCAATATGAGAATCTTCCATCTATTTTATTCTTATTTTATACTATTATATCCTTCAACTAATGATCTCATGACTATTTTGTATGGAATAATGTTTTTTATGATAAACTTAATGAAAAGTGTTTGCGGATATTCGAGCCCACCCTTCGTACATGGTGGAACATCATATCCGAACTAAAACCCCAATCCGCTATTTTGATTTCATATCATTGCTAGGATAGTTTTCCTTTCATCCATTTTTTGAACTATATTAAAGGTAAGTTCACTTGATTTATGAATCTTACAGTTTTTTTTTTCTTAAAAGGTGGAATGTCCAAGATAAAAAGTTAAGGGATGCTCTCGTAGAGAGTATGACAAACTTATTTGGACCTTGTGCATTTGAGAAAAATAGGCTCCTTTAGAAAGGTGGCTTATGTTTGAAGTATATTAGGGACCAGTATAGGAGTACATTATCAAACAACTTGAAGTACGAGCATCCCCCCTGCATTCCTGATTTAGAGTGGAAAAATCTTATTTTGGATGCAAAGGAGAGAGGCGAAAGAAGAAAAAAAGGAAATACACCACTAGACAACAAAATAAAGTATGTGATACTTTTAAGAATGTAATTATGTACTAAATACTCTTTATATTTATATGAACTAACATATTTCAAAATTTTCATAGATTACCTGACACATCAAAGGCAATAAAGGCAAGACTAGAAAAATAAGGGCAACACAAGCCTAGCTCTGGTGGTTATTTGAAACTTGGTGCATGAGATGTAAGTCTTAGTAAATGAAAACCCGTATGTAAATATTTATAATTTGCAATCAATATTGTTTTGATGAAATAATGAAATAAAAATTCATGATACCAAGCAAAAATGTAGGGTGCGGAGTTTAATAGAAGTCTCTCAGAAGAGGACAAGAGAATTGGCTACCAACAAGGCTATAGAGTCATGGTTGAATGTATACAAGAAATAAGTGCACAAGGTTCTACTGATGGATCTGTCATGGTAAGTAAGCTAAATGATGATTTTTTCAAATTGAATAATTTATCAATTAGCTTATTTGATGTTAACTTCCAGCATAAAGTGAATGTCTTTATTTTAAGTAAGAAAACAATGATAATAATGCGTATGAAATTGGAATGTAGCTTGTCGATTATGGTACAAAACCTACGCATGATGAAGCTATTTCAGGTGTGCATCATAGTGATGGAGGTATACATTTTCTATTCAAATTTTTATATGAAATTATTTATACAAGAAAACATCTTAAATTGATTGGTGTAGTAATAAAAATTTAATTGCAATAGGTGTTTGGATTAATGTAACATTTTGTATTGCAGTTACAGAGGATGTAGAGGTTGGTTTCATGAGGACATTGAGATTTAGGCCAAAAAAAATGATCTGGAAGTTGATGATGTGACCAGATCAGGTAAAGATCACCACGGTTAAGTTCTTTAAAGTACTAAAATACTTGTAACAAATTATAATAAAATGTTTTTAATTTAACCCTTTTATTTATTATTGTAGAGGACGCCCCTTTGCATCAACAGAGAACCAAGTGCGCATTGAGTTCTGGAGAAGAGGGTAGAAGAACTAATGAGAGGGGAGATGATCATGATGACATTGATGCTCCTCTTAACGATTTCTCAAAATTGAGAAAATTAAAGAAAAAAATAAATGATTATCATTTATGCACCTTAATTGATAATGATTGTTTTTTATGTGGCAGTGAATTTAATTATGTGCTATTGAATATTCATAAATTATATAATTTGTTAATGAATATTGATGAATGTTGCATGTTAATGAATGTTAATGAATTTTTTCATGTGATAATTAATGAATGTTACATTTTATTAATGGATGAAAGAATGAATAAATTTTAGATGTTAACGGGGAATTTAGAGTGATGTTAGGTGGGGGTGGGGTCAAATGAGCTTCCACCTTCACGTGGTTGGTCATGTTTAGTAGATAATATTAAACTATTCTTGAAACAAAGTGAAGCTCAATAAATTTGTTCCTTATCTAGGGTCTCAAATGTACCCTTTACCCCACTCTCAACATTACAAGGCTTCAAGTGGTATTGTCCAAAAGTAACTAGGATTGTACTTATTATATTATCTAGGCATCTTCTAGATAAATGAACCGTCATTACCTCAAGTTTGATATGACTTTAGTCAATGGTTCACAACATGTGCCCTGTTGGTTATATTCCTGGTTTTGTTGGTTTGACCAAAAAAAATTTGCTATCATCATGCCAATTTCTATCTTAAATCAGAAGGTCTGTCCCATTTTGAAGTATCCCTATGGAAATTTTGTGTTTTTAGGTCAAAATCCACATGAATAGTGAAAAACCCAAAGCCCTGAGCTGTCTTCTAAGTGAAAATGCAAAAAATCCCTAAAATGTCAATCGAGTTTCTATTTTTGCATTACCTTTTTGAGAAACTTAAGTTATAAAAGTCATGTGACTTTTTCAAAGGTCGCCTAGTCGCTTAATCCTAAAAGCATATTCCTTTTGTCATGAGACTTGGCGATTAACTGTTGTCGGGATGTCTCGAAAGGAAAGGGAATATTCTTTGTAAGTTATGAGACTTAGTGAAATCCTTCAGTCGCGAAGTCTCCCAACGGAGAAATATATCATCCGGCAATATGAAGACAAGCAGTTAAGTCACAGTGTCATGCAATATATCCTACAGTTAACAAATTATCATGAGACTTGGTGATTACCTCAGTCGTGGGGTCTCTAGATCAGAACACAGTTAGTGACAAGTTAAATGCTTCTGTCGCTAAGTCTCCAATTAAAAATTTAGTTAAGTAAAATATTCTGAGACTTAGCGACAAACTGCAAGTTGAATAAAATATATGGTGGTCGAGTAGTCGCTGGTTAAAAGTGCTAAGTCAGCATCTCTTCAGTGATTTGGAGACAAATAATTAGGATGAGACACGTGTCCACAATGAATATAACAAAGGTTAGTCGCGTAGTCTCCCAAAAGAAAAAAATCGTTTGGCGATTAAGAGACTAAAGGGTGTGAGGCTATGTATTTTATGGTTTTCGTGTGGTCTCCAAATGATTTAAGGTTTTCAAAATATATCCAGCGACTTAGCGGAGCCGTCAAATGCAAAATGGGAAAAGATCAACGATGGTCGCTGAGTCTCTATCAAATTTGCATAAGAGTAAAAAGTTCTCGCGACAATGAGATTTTCTTTAGTCACGTAGTCTCTGAATTAAAATTAAAAGATAAGGTTTCATGGGCTATGTTGCGTAGTCTCTGAAAGAAATATTAAAGAGTAGTTTTAATCAGTGATTGGGCGACTAAGGTTGGTCGCGGGGTCTCGTAAAGTAAAATAAACATTCAGAGACTTAGCGATAAGAGTTTAAAAGATGAAAAGTAACCTTGGTTGCGAGGTCTCCAAATAAACTCTAGGTTTGGTATTTGATCTAGCAACTTGGATTCATTCAGTCATGTGATCACCAGAAGTTAATCATGGTTAAGCTAAGTGAAGGAAATCATACAGTCGCTAGATCTCTAGAAGAATTGAGAGTTAAGAAATTTGATCAGCGACAAAGAGATAATGCATAGTCGCGTGGTCGCTAAATATGAAAAGTGATAAAAGGAGGTAGTTACTGACATGACAACAAAGAGATTCATCGTCCAGTGAGAATCCAGGAGATTAATTACTATGTGAAAAAGGTAGCTAAGATGTCTGGTGAAGAACCAATCATATGAAGACATGTCATTCTGTTCAAATTTTATAAATGTTTTTCTAAAAACACACTCATATGAATTTGAGTTCCTATCACATTCATGAGCTACGGCTAGGATTTCAATTAATTCCACAACATGTTAACTTGAAGGCGAAATTTATTGTCTCTTCAATGATGAGCTAAGTACTTTGAAAAGTTACCATAAAGAGATGATCGCAGGTTCATTTTCATTTATCATACATCCAGAATTTTAGAGAAAATAATTGCTAGGTTTTATGTGTCAATAAAGCATAAATTGATCAATTTCAGGGTGATTTTCCAGTTTTCAAGGTTCTTGAATTGTTAGCAGTGCACAAAGAAGAGTAGGCAGTCTTGAGAAAAGATTTGTCTCAATATCGGTAAAAGAGAAAGTGAAAATAGAGCAAGGTGAGTAAAGTAGTAAGTGTGGCTTCTACCAGTGGGAAGAGTGATGAAGTAGATGATGATGCTAAGGGAAAGAGGAATTTCTCTAATGAATTTCTGAAGCTATTGCCTAGGTCTACGCAGAACAAGAGGGAAAATGCCAACTTATTGGAAGATGAGTACTGTGAAATCAGAGATGCCCGCACTCCAGGTTCCACAGGTTTTTCTCTATACAACTATTTTTATAATAATTCTGATAAAGCCATCCCTATATCAAACCCTTGGACTAGTGGTCTGGCTAGGTTAATTTTCCTTGATGTCTATGTAGATGTAGACTTGTTTCTAGGTCTTGCAAGCCATTACGACTCTTTGTCTAGGACAATTATAAAGAATGATGGTACTGCGTTGTTTATTTTGAATAGGAATTCATTCATGCAAGCCTTTGGTTTATATAGTACCATGTCCACCAAAATTAATAAATAAGCAAGAAGAAAGGTATAGGTTACAGCCCAGGGTTGCTAGAAACCAGTTGTAAAAACATATTCTTAAGGAAGTTAGAAACCATATTTCCCCTATACCTGGAACTGCACCCTACTATTTTAAAGATTTACATTTCTATATCAAGTACATTGCTTATGCTTTGTGTAGAGTGTTGGGTATAGATGGAGGAGATGAGAAAATAAATTCTGGAATTTTAATGATGGTGTTAGATTTGCAAGATGTGCATTCTAGCACTACTTATGACTATATACAATATATCATTGACAAAATGCATGAGGGGTTTGTAGCCGTGCAAAAGAAGGAGAAAAATCCTAAGGAAAAGGAACCTAGGTTTTTACATTATTCTATCCTGATGCATTTGTTATTGCATTTCAATTATGGAATCATGAATGTGAACAACTTGAACCCTCAGAGGATTTTTCAGGACCAGCCCAATCTTATTGAATTTTGGATTAGGATATGGAATTATACATCCAAAGATTGTGACTTTTGTGGATTTGAGAACTAGATTGTATATCCCTTGATGCAGAGTATGGGTATTAGCAAGACTAGACTCCCAGTGAAGGTGATGCAGTTGCAGAGACCCTGTGAGTATGTGGATAAATGGGAAGGTGACCATAACTGGGGAGATTTCTTTTTAGAAGAGAATTTTACTATGATTAGGGTATATGGATGCACACATCCTCCTCATGTCCTATCTTATCATGTGTCATCCAAATTTGCAGCTATGGAGTTCATTTGGCAGCTGTTGTTGACAGATAATGAGCATTTTGCACCACACAGGAAGGGGACATTAACCGCTAGGAAATTCAAAAAAATTTAGTTTACAATTGGTAAGGGTGCTATTGATTTAGTGAGCACATGGTTGGAAATCTGCAAGATGGGAGCAACATTATATAGATACTGTTACTTTATTTATTTATTTTTCATAAGTTTTGTCAAAGTCACAAACAACCAAGTCTAGTCGGTAAAGGAAATGGACAGTACTACCGAGTATGAGAAGTCAGTTGGTAATGTAAGCGAAGGGATCAGTCGGTAAAGAAAGTAGAAATAAGCATCGAGTGGAAATGCTATGCAGTCATAGTTACCAAGTACTGAGTTTGAAAACTTACACCAAGCACTGAGAGTAGTTAGTTACCGAGCAGTTGAAGTATTTACTTACTGAGTAATGCAGGCAAGGCAACCGAACAAGCAAACTGAGTCAAATCTTGATAAGAACGCATTTAATGAATTGAAAGATGATGTCAAAAGAATCTACGATCACTAAAGATAGTTGGTTATAGAATCTACAAACCAGAATAATCAAGAACAAGATCCAAGGCAGAGATTAAGCGAAAAAATAGATGTTGTGAGTTCCAAGAAGGGAACAAGTTCCAAGGTAACAGTCAAGCGGTTTATCAAGCAGCAACAAATCTTAAGGATAATCGAGTGACTGAGATTGATTTGCGGAAAACCTAATCAAGGAGATTAAGAGGCAAAAATAGAGGATATTTAAAAAGTGAAGAATCCTTATGAGAGTACATGAAAATATAGAAAAAGAAAAAAAGAGGAGTGATGAATGTTGTTACTGTTATTGGGGAATAGCAGAGAATTTGAGGCAGCACCGAGTACAGAATTTGTAGAAGGAAGGTTTGATGATCAAAACACTGATTTGATTTAGAGGTAAAGAATTTAGAGCATAAAGATTCTGATCAAGCATAACAGATTGATGCATTATTTCAGACAAGTTCAAAGCATTGTTGAATACATTGATTTTGTTATTTTGTAAATCCCACCACTGGGTAGATCCTTACATATCTTATTTTGTAAATCCTCTAACAAGGTACGATTCTTAGAGAAGAATTTGTGAAATCCTTTAAAAAGGTAGACTACATAAGTCTTTATACTCTTAACAGGGTAAGCTATCAGAAGTAGCTAAACATTGTAGCTCTAACCGAGCAACCTTTTTACTGCAGTAGTGAAGGATTGTGGGTGTCATCCCCACCGCAGTTTTTCCTCTAACCAAGGATTTCTACATGAACAAAAATATGGTGTTATGGGTTTATTTGTTATGTGTGTACTTGAAGTGAATTACATGTTTTAAATTGCTTTTCATTTATAGTTTCATTCGGTAAAGCATGCAGAAATGAGACAGTTCTATAGAGGAAAAGTTTTAAGTGAACTGATTCACCCCTCCCCTCTAAGTTCATAATCTTGCATGACATTTCCAACAATTGGTATCAGAGCTTTGGTCTCTTGAATTAATATTTTGACCACCTAAGAGTAAAATATCTTAGTCATGGAAAGTTATAGGCAAGCTAAGAGGATTGACAATCTTGAGTATGAGCTGGAAAGTGCACAAGAATTGATTACCGAGTTGAGAAGGAATTTGGAGAAATCACTGAAAATGAGAAGAAAAATATATGATGAACTAAAGATTACTCAAGAATAGGTTGACACACTTGAAACAACTTCAGAAGGTAGTCTGAATGATGAAACTGAGACAGCCATCAGAGAACTAATGGAAAAGAATGACTCACTTACCGAGCAGCTAGATTTAATGAAGAAAGATCTTGAATCAAACAACATGAGGATGACTGAGTTGATAGAAAGTAAAAGAAGTGCTGAAGATGGAAAAAGGATGATTGAAAATGACAAAAGATAGGTTGAAGCATGGTTAGCAGAAAAAGACAATGAGATCATAAGAATGACACAGCAACATCATAACATGACTGATCAACTTGTGAATGCCAATATAGAGATTGCCAGAAAGGAATTTGAAAATCAATCATTGAAATCAGAAATAGAAATGTTGAACACTGAACTGACAAATGAAAAGAACATCAATGAAGCACTTAAGAAAAAGGAAGAAGCCTCTCAAGCTTTGGAAAAACAACTCAAAAGTCAAAGGCAACCGAGTGACAAAATAGGTATTGGATTCAATGGAACTAGCACTACCGAGCAAGGAGAATCATCTAATTCATCAAAAGATCAAAGTACTGAAGCACCACCAAGACAAAGGAAGAAACCTCATTGCAACTATTGTGGAAAGCCTGGTCATATAGCAAATGTTTGTAGGAGTAGAAAAGGTAATGTACCGAGTAAGCCTAAATTTGATGGATATTGTTTTAGATGCAATAAGCATGGTCATAAAGATTTTGAGTGTAGATCAAGGATCCCTAACAAGTCAAGGAAAGATAAATTTGATGGTTAGTGCAACACTTGCAACAAGTATGGACACAAAGCTGAAGATTGAAGATCAAAGACAAGGAATGGCAAGTGGACACCGAACCAAGAAAGATCACAAACGAACCGAACAGAAGCATCAATACCATGGGACTACAATACCAAAATCTCCTGTGCATCATGTGGAAGGTATGGACACATTGCTACAAATTTATTATTAATGTTTGGAAGGAACAACAAGAAATCATGGAGAAGTTCTGGTATGGCATGTTTTCACTGTCACAAAATAGGACACCTAGCTAAAGATTACAGGTACCGAGTCAATATATCAAACAAGAAAGAAAGTAATGACAAGAAGACATCTATTGTTGATGAGATAAGGGAAAAAATGAACAAAACTTGGAAAAGAAAAGAGCAAGATGATGGAACCTCATTTGGAAATATTGAAAGCACCTCATCTGCTGAGATGAGTGCACCAAGCTGCACTTAGTCAGTAAAAGGTATGTAGGAACTGCTCACTGAATTTAAATCTTTAATCAGTTCCTAAACTAAGAGAGCAGAGATCCATATTAGCATGCTTAGATGCATTTGGCTATTTTACAAAAGTTTTTTTTATGTGACTCACATGCAAGTCAAAGTATTTAGTTAGTCAGTGAAATTTGAATTTCACAAAGTCGGTGAATGCATTTATGACAACCTAACTTGTTCGTTGGAAACCCTAATTGAGAAAAAGCTATAAACATGAAGTTTTGCAAGTCATTTTGCACCTTACGCATTTGAGTTATCAAGAGCGAGTTGCAGAGCGATCGAGTCTTTGTGCATTCAAGTGATTTTCGAGGTGAATTCTGAAACAAGCTAAATCATCTACAGTTGTATTCATCATTGTTTGCTTTCAATTGAGTTAAGATTTCAAAGAGAAAATGATTATTTCCATCACTATTCCTGATTTAATGGCACCAAAGAAGAAAGTACCAGTCGTGGCAAGGAATGTTGATCCCGTAAATCCTAAACATAAGATGCCACCCACCAAAGCTGCAAAATTGATATGATAGGAGCGTTGTCTTCCATTCCACCTAGGGTTATATTGATAGATGATTTTTGATCCTTCATCCACTACAAAATTGAAGATATTTGTGTTAATGAGTTGGACACTTTGTTCAACAAACTGTGTGACAATGGAAAGTTGAGAGATGGGCACACACATCTGGAGAGAAAGGGTTTGGTGCATACCCTTCATCTATCAAGAGTCTTCAAACTTGAATGGATCAGATTTGTGCTTAGCCGAGTACACGATCAGTTTATGTGGCTAGAGAAACCAGTATAGATCACCAAGGATGTACTACACATCATCACTGGCCTACCAATTAGAGACAGACCAAAGGCAATCAAGCATATTGACAGAGAAAAGTTGAGTGATATGACCAAAGCTTAATGGGACGGTAGAGCGATGAGAATTTTGATGGTAGAAGATGCAGAACTTAAGTTTGCATGTAACATCATTGACTACCGAGTCTTCCAATCATCTAGGGTAGACAGTGTACCCTATGGAGTAGTCGACCTGGCTTATAAGATTATGAAGAAAGGAATGAAATTAGATGTTTGTGAGATTTTGTTGAGGCAAATTGAAGACAACATGAACATAATCAGGAGAGCCAAGATGAACACTTTGAAGTTTGGTCCACTATTGATATGTATATTCTTCTATTTTGAGAACTTTTTCCCATCAGTCGGTGAAGTAACATGGAGCACAGATAGGTCAATCATTTATAAAATCAATGAATATATTTTAGGATTGGGAAACAACTTTGATTTTATCATGAATGATTACTTTGTTAATTTTCAAGCAAAGATGCATAAAAGATTCAGGATTCCACCCCAGCTAGTAGAAAGATACCATGATAATATTTTTTTTGAAGTAGATACCGACCTGTATATCATTAAGGTTGTTGAGCCTAGGACTAGTTGGCTTCAACTAATGGGATATGAAGTTGATATTGACATAGCTGCATAGCAAATTGAGACATTGTTGAAAGACCCCATTGACAAGAAATCTGATAGATATGGAACCTATGAAGAATTTAAAGAAAATATCAAGCATGGTATAGTGATACCTAAGGCCATAAGGAAAACAAGGAGAATGATTGGGGAATTTTCACAGAAACTTGAAGTTGGAGAGGATGAAGAAGAAACAGAGGCATCACCTTCAATTGAGAAGAAGAGGAAACAATCGGAAGCTAATCCCTCATCAAGTGGCAGGAGCACAAGGGCCTCAGTAAAGGAAAAAGAAAAGGAAAAAACTAAGACACCCAACCCAAGAGGGAAAACATACATGAGGAGTAAGAAAAATGTTGTAAAGCCAAGAAGAAAATTGAAGCTACAAATTGAAAGTGAAACAGAAATAGAGGAGACTGAGGCACCCAAAGTACCACAAAAGACATCAAAACCAACTCTTGATGAATCCATTTATTCATTAATGAAACATGGAGGTTTTGCTGGAGTAAAACAATTGAGATATGAGCAGTTGAGCACAAATGATCAGGTAAGAATTGAAGATGCTGTTATTTTCACACTAAATAAATTTAGAATAACACCAATGGAAGTTTCAAGCTAGCTTCCTGATGAGTTATACAATAAGGTAGATGCAAGGTGGAAATATGCATTGACTGCTAAAAAATAAATAAGAGAAAGATCACTGGTTTTGACATTGCCTGAATTATCCATTCAAGAAATTGATGAATCTCTACAGAACTATTCAAGGAGATTTATTGCAAAAAATAGAGCACTAAGAATAATGATCGGTAAGCTTTTAGAAGTTGAGAAAGAAATAGATGAAATGTGAAGAAAAATATTCAAGCTAGATGCTACCAAGTCTCGAGAAGATGAGCCAACCAAGGGCACTACCGAAGGACAATCATCAAAAGGTAGTAAAGGTCAAACAGATCCCATTGACCTAACCAAAGATACCGATGCAATAAATGTTGAAGATGCATCAGAAGAAGAGGATCCTGCACAAGATACAACAAAGGAAGAAGATGCTATGGATACAACAGATCAAAATACCGAGTGCATGGACATAGATGGCACTCCACCAACCAAAGAATCAGATCCAGTAATACAACAAATCCATACTTATCCTAAGATAAGTACAGAGACCGCCGAGGAAGGAAATGAACAAAGAAAAGGAAATGAATCGGTTCCCCCAACTGACACCGAAGGAGAAAAGCAACAAGATTCCAAAGAAGAGTCAGAGAAAAAGAAAGAGTCAGAGAAAGAGAAGGAGAGTGAGAAAGGGAAGGAGAATAAAGATACACAAGAAGAGAAGAAAGAAAAAGAAAAGCCAGAAGGTACTCATGAGTCAGAGGAGAAATCCGAGAGCAAAGCAGGCACAAACAAGTCTCCCACTGATGCACTTAAGGCATCTATCTCACCATCAAGAAACAAGAATAAGAAGAAAACTAAGAAGAAGGAGGAAATTGACTTAACAGAAGAAATAATTTTGCCCCAACCTGATTTTGCAAACATGAATGCTGAGAAATTGGAATCATATGGGAAACTATTGAAGAGAAAGGTAGCCCAAAAAAAGCTTATTGATGAAATGAGGAAGCAAGATGACATTCTTGAAGATGTCAAAGACATCTTTCAATCACTGCTACCTGATCTTGCAATAAATGAAAAATATAGTTTGACTCATCAAGTAGGCAAACTTTCTCAACAGATCAAGGTACCGAACATGGATACCACCGAATCATTATTGAAAATTCATGAGCCAAAGTTGACAAAGAGAATAATGGATCAAATATTGAAACACATAGCAGAAGATAAGGTAACTCTTTCCAAACTATGTACAGCTATAGAGAAGACTCTAACTACAATTCTTTCATTATTTCAAAAATTTTGTCAAATTTCAAAATTTACTGAGGACATAAGGGATAAAGAACAGTCGGTAGAGACTGAGTTAACTGAACACCTAAAGGATGTATCTATTGAACTCGGTTCAATCCAAGTATATCATCAGAAGATCAAGCATCTCATGGGACAACAACATGAACTTAGGCAAGAGGAACATAAAATCTGGATAGAGTTGTTGGAATTGCAAGCCATTTTGATTCCACATATTGAGGCTATGCAAAAACATTTGAAGAAAGGCAAGGACTTAGTCACTATGTCAGAGATGAGTTCACTTGACACAATCACAGGTCTAGCAGCAGACATAAATGAGCATATTATAGTTATGCAGACACTGAAGGAGACATGGGAGTCAACATTGTCTAATCTCCAAAATAAATATAAGTACATTTTTTTATAAGTAATTGTTATTTTGGCACTTTTGTCAAAAAAGGGGGATAATATGCGAGATAATATATTAAAGGATGATAATGTATGGAATACAAAGTTTGAAGTGTATATAGCGCATAGGGACTATCAACCAAGGGGGAGTTATAAGTTTTGAGTTTTGATTGATGACTTTGAAGTTTTTGTCAAAATGCCAAACTAATGGCAAAGGGGGAGATTGTTACTTTATTCATTTTGTTGTCATAAGTTTTGTCAAAGTCACAAACAACCAAGTCTAGTCGGTAAAGGAAATGGATAGTACTACCAACTATGAGAAGTCAGTTGGTAATGTAAGTGAAGGGAGCAGTTGGTAAAGAAAGTAGAATCAAGCACTGAGTAGAAATTTTATTCGGTCATAGTTACCGAGTACCGAGTCTAAAAACTTACACCGAGCACTGAGAGTAGTCAGTTACTGACTAGTTGAAGTATTTACTTACCATTGAATGCAGGCAACGCAACCGAACAAGCAAACTGATTCAAATCTTGATAAGAACACATTTAATGAATTGACAGACGATGTTAGAAGAATCTATGACCATTAAAGATAGTTGGTTACAGAATCTATGAACCAGAATAATCAAGAACAAGATCCAAGGTAGAGATTAAGTGGAAAAATAGATGTTGTGAGTTCCAAGAAGGGAACAAGTTCCAAGGTAATAGTCAAGCAGTTTACCGAGCGGCAACAAATCTTAAGGATGATAGAGTGACTGAGATTGATTTGCGAAAAACCTAATCAAGGAGATTAAGAGGCAAAAATAGAGGATATTTAAAAAGTGAAGAATCCTTATGAGAGTACATGAAAATATAGAAAAAGGAAAAAAGAGGAGTGATAAATGTTGTTACTGTTATTGGGAAATAGCAGAGTATTTGAGGTAGCACCGAGTACAGAATTTGTAGAAGGAAGGTTTGATGGTCACATGACCAAGCTGATTCAGAGGTAAAGAATTCAGAGCATAAAGAGTCTGATCAAGCATAACAAATTGATGCATTATTTCAGACAAGTTCAAAGCATTGTTGAATACATTGTTTTTGTTATTTTGTAAATCCCACCACTGGGTAGATCCTTACAGATCTTATTTTGTAAATCCTCTAACAAGGTACGAATCCTAGAGAAGAATTTGTGAAATCCTTTAACAAGGTAGACTGCATAAGTCTTTATACTCTTAACAGGGTAAGCTATCAAAAGTAGCTAAACATTGCAGCTCTAACCAAGCAACCTTTTTACTGCAGTAGTGAAGGATTATGGGTGTCATCCCCACCACAGTTTTTTCCTCTAACCAAGGATTTCTACGTGAACAATAATCATGGTGCTATGGGTTTATTTGTTATGTGTGTACTTGAAGTGATTTACATGTTTTAAATTTCTTTTCGTTTATAGTTTCATTCGGTAAAGCATGCAGAAATGAGACAGTTCTATAGAAGAAAAGTTTTAAGTTAAATGATTCACCCCTCCCCTCTTAGTTCATAATCTTGCATGACATTTCCAATAGATACATTGACCCAGAAGGATTTATTGCAGGAGATAGGAAGATCCTAAATCCTACCATACCAAACACAAATGCACATGGTCTTTGTGTGGAGGAGGATGCCACAAGGAATATCCTTGATGAAGATGAGGTAAGAACTAGGAGAGAAAGAATTAAGGAGTTACTGAATTTAGAGAAGAAAATAAAAAGAAATGGATTATCATTTGGAGGTTTTTACCCTAACCTACCCTATTTTGATAAAATCAAAGCTATGATAGATAATTTTATACACTCTGTGAGAAATTGGATAGAGTTTTAGATATGAAGAAAGGGGGAAAAGAATCTGATTATTCAGAATTTGAATATGAGAGTGAGAGTGATGGAGAATATGCCCATCCACCTTACATTGATCAACCCCAACAAAATGTTGTAGAGGCAGCTCAGATACAAGGAGAACAAGAGCATATCATAGACCTAACTGAGGTATCCTAGCCAGAGGATATAGAGGAGCCTGCCACCAAAAGGCAAAAAGTTGACCCTGTTAAAACCTCTTATACAAGAAAGGAGAAAAAAGGAGATAGGATAAGTGCTCTTATTCTTGGGAACAAATTGTATGATCACAATTTGAGAAAATAAATTAGAAAAGGAAAGTGACAACAACATGATGAAGAAGAGAACATAGAATTGCCTCTTAGGGAATGTATTGATGAAAGGCTACTTCACCAACAACAGTTTTTGAGCGATGACAATTTTACAAAAACTGATGAGTTTAAAGACTTCTTAAGATGGCACAAAAAGGATAAAATCAGAGAACAGCTAAAGTTAGATGGTGAAGAGGTAGTGACAAATGAGGCTCTACTAGCTCAGCAAACCTATGACCCTAACAGTGAGGATGTCTCTCCTGATGAAGCTAGAAAGATGGTTTTAAACAGTGGAATTTTGCTTGCTGAGGGCTGAGATTTAGCCTCAACATTCATAATTGATCAAATTAGAAAACAACCAGATCTTAAGATGGCAAGTGAAATCCAGATGGGCGACATGATTAAAGGGTTTAGATACAGATTTTCCATGTGGAACTTATGTCCAACAGACCAGAAGCCTCAACTTGTAAATATTTAGAAGAGCATGGTTGGGAATCAAATGGTATGGATGGTACAGAATACTAGAGATCTTGAGATTTCCCAAATCATGACACATTGGGCACACTTGAATGAGGATAAGACAAAATAGTTGTTTGAAAAGTGTGGTATTTTGATTAAGGAAGCTAGTGCCCTAGCAAAGGATAGGGAATTATGTCATATAAAGATACATCAATAGGACATGGTAATTGCTAAGATGACAAAGCAATTACAAGAGAAACCCGAAGTGGTATATGTGCCCTCAGTGCAACCTTTGCAGATAGAGGAGAAAGCTGAAGCAAGGGAAGTGGTTGAAATTGAGGATGTGGCCAAAAAGAATAATGAGCTGGCCATTAATGCATTAATAAGAATTCTTCAGCATAGGATAGTTATACTAAAAGATAAAATAGATATCATCCTTAATGCTTATAAAAAATTACCCACATTACATGATGAAGTAACAGGGTATATTTCAGTTTTGAACCCTTATTTTGTCACTTGGTCTCCCAGGGTGCAAATGTTTGAGAAACTTGCCTCTTTGCAGCAGCATAGGTCAGATTTACCGGAGATTGTTACAGAGGTAGAGGATGAGATAAAAAAAGGTAAATGTCTCTTTATATTTCTTTAAGGGAAAACTCAATCAGATAGAGGCCAAGATAGGCGTGTTTTCACTGGATTTTAATGGGGTCGTTCCTCCTTTGAAAGGAGAAGATGATCAGGTCAAGGCCTTGGATGCCTAGAGAAGTGAGTTTGACAGCAGAATGCCAAGCAAAGAGGCATTTATTACAGAATCTAATTTAGATTTAGATGGTTTTAATAAGATTTTGGATGAGGCATTCAGGGCAGAAATTGACATAAACAAGTTTTTAATTGATGTCAAAAGCATCACTGATGTCAGATGGGAGAGACAGAAGGGGAAACTATAGAGTATACCAAGTTTTAAATGGCCTACAGAGGATGAGGTGATATCTTGGGATATGATGACCAGACCACAGAATAAAAATCCTACGGTAATAGAGGAGGAGATCCTGGATGAGGAGTAAAGAGGAACAATTGGCACCTGATCATTGAGCACAGGGAGGTTAGTTATTATCAAAGACAAGTGTAGGTTAGCCTAAAATGGTGGTCACTTGATCTCAATATAAATATTTGATGCTATCCTGAACATTTTCAGACAAAGGTTCCATAATCTAGATGAAGACAAAGAAGATCAGATCTCGTCCCCTATTTTTGTCTTCCCACTGCTTATACATTCTCATTTCTTATCTTTTCTGTACTTTTTAGGGTTAGGTTCTTTAAACCATCTAAAGCTTGTTGCATCCCAATTTTAAGGATTCCAAGATGGTTAAGGACCTATAAATAGATCAAAATTGTTATAGTTAAAAGAGATGAAATATATTGACAAACCAGACTTTCTAAATTTTAGTCTGTGTCTTTGAGCTTTTTGAGCTTTCTATGTACTGAAGCAGAAATATATGAATAAAATATAGTGCAACTTTACTCTATATTATTGTTGTCTCTTTATTTATTGTGTATGCTCTTTTATGTTTAATCTATAAGGAATTTTAAGAATATTGGTTACAAGGTAGCTATTTAATTGCTTGCAAGTTTCTTTCAAGGGAAGAACTAAGTTTTGTGAGTAGTTTCAGGGAGCATAACAATATCTAAGGATTTGATACAATGTTATAGAAGTGATAGGATAGTTTTCAAGGCATCTTATCTGAGTTGCATGTAGGTTGTAAGGTATCTTACACTATTTTATTTTTATATTTCTATAGATTTTTATTGATTCTATAAGCCCAAGGATAGGCACTGGTTTAGGAACTTGTTTGATAATCTATCATCATCCAAATATTCAATATTATTCAAAATCAATTACTTTTAGAATATATGTGTAAAATCAATTGTACTCATAGTGATTATAGTTGAATTTTGTTGATTTCTTAAAGAGTAAATCATTAGGTTGCCCCTCCTAAAATAAAAGGAAGAAGGATGAAAGTCTTTGTCTCATTGGTTTATGTTATTAAGACCATAGCCTAGCTTGTATTTCTCTATTTAAAACTAATTATTGCAATCTCCAAGGTACTTTATAAGTTATTACAGTGAGGTTTGAAGTAAATAACCAGTGAATGAATTAGTCCACCAAATACATAGGCTGAAGAATCAGCAATCTTTCAATAGGTAATGCCTGCCTGAGTCTGTGGAACTCAAAAATGAAGGAGGTGATAATAGGTATCCCCAGTGTTATCAAATACCTCAGCAATTAGCCTTTCTCTTGTCAAAAGGGAGTTTTCGTTCAAGTATAATCAGTATACTATCATTTTAAGGTTGTGGTGCAAGAAAAAGTGCTAACAAATTGGTGACTCTACAGGGGAGTTCAAGTAATTAAAAATCATACCAGTTGTAGTTGTCAAAATTCTCTTTTGATAAGTATTCATTCATTCCAAGTTATTGGGTGGCGACTCTAAAGAAATCTCTAAGATTAGTGCAAATTTAGGAAGTATCTTTTAGAATGAATACTAGGTCAAGGATGAGAAATGATCTTGAGAAGGTTTTATATGGTGGAATCCCATCATCCTTAAGGATGGAAATGTCTTGGAGGAAAAAGAGGCACCAAGTTAGTATGGATGAAACCCCTCCAAGAGGTAAAGAGGGTAATGTTAGGAGAGACATGAATAGCAATCAGCATTGTCATGATGGAAATACTTCTGAGTATGAAGAAGCTGTAGAAAGGGTATTAGAAACACCTACAGTCACTCCTACTTCTAATGAGAGAGAAGAAACAAGTACATCTAGTTTAGAATTTGAAGATGCTCCCTCTGATGAGCTAGAAAATGAGGAGAATTTCATCATGAAATAGCTTGCCCTTGTTCAACAAATGAAAAGAGAGAGAGAAATGAGAAAGAAAAAACATGAGCATAAGGATGTTGATAAGAGCAAAAGAAGATCTTCAAGACATCAAAATATGAAAGATACAGAGAGGTCTCAAAAGGACCAAGAAATACCCCTCACTTGTAAGGCTTGTAGTTCACAGAAGGATAAAGGTAAACAAAAGATGAGTGAATACAGAAATCAAGAACCTAAGTTTCAAAAGCCTTTAACAGAGCAAATGTCCAAGTTGGATATTGATTTGGAGAAATTAAGAATTGAAAAAGAAACCATGGAGAAAATGTTAGAAAAGGCACAAATGGAAGCTGCAATAGTTTAAATGAAGAAGAAAATAGATTTTTTGCAGTCTTCAAAGTATTCTCATGCTGGGCCAGAGAATATTACTGCGTCTAAAGCAAAGGCCACTACTTTCAAAGAGAATGATAGTTTTCAAAGGAAACCATTGCATACTGAAAGGTATAAAAAATTTAAATTTATTGGTATCCCTGGATATCCTAATGCTTTCCCTAAAGATGTGGGTGATATAGGAGAAAATATCCCAAAGTTTGCAGGTAACAATGTTATTTCTTGTGAAACACATTTAAGAAAATTCATTGATTTTGTTGATGATTTAAATATTACTCATAAGGATGTGTTAATGAAATTGTTTGTTCAGTCTTTAATGGAAGATGCAAGAGAATGGTTTAGGAGCCTTTCTAATGGATCTGTTGTTTCTATGGATGAGTTGATTGAATTATTTAAGGATCAGTATGGAGATAAAAAAAATAAAGGCTTTTTGTTAAATGAGTTCAACAATATCAAAAATAATTACAATGAAGAGGTCACAAAGTTTAATACAAGGTTTCAAAGAGCTATGCACAAGCTATTTCAGAAGATAAGGTGGGATGAAGAGGTATGTCTAGCAACTTATTTGAATGTCTTTGATTCTAAAATGGGATATGCTCTTAGGGATAAAAACCCTAGAACTCTTACTGACGCTTATAAGATAGCAGTGAATATTGAAATGAATAGAAGAGTATCTGGCAAGTTGAATAGGAGAGATGACTCAAGGTTTAGTAGGAGAAACTTAAAAGAACCAGAGTATAAGGAATATAGGGCTCCTCGGAACAATAGGCCTTCTTATAATACTACATACAATCCTCAAAATAGAATGCAAAACCATCCTTATGGAACTCAGTTTAAGGATGGGAAGCCTGTTATTCTACCTAGAAAAGAGAAGACAAATAACAGAACTCCAGACCCTCTACATAAAAATGTTGTCCATTTTTGCAATGATGATCCTTGGTGTGAGGCTTGTGAAGCCCCTCATAACCCTGATTTTTGTATTGTTTCCTTATACTTGAGAGTAAGTGAAGAGCAGAGAAATGATGAGGGTGAGAAATGTGATCATAATATGACAAATACTTATTCATTTCATGATATAGATTTGGATAGTGAAAATGAAAATCATGATTCTTGTAGTTCACAAAGAAGGGTAGAAAATCATCATCAACATATTTTGTCTAATAGTGAAGCTGAGGAAAATGATGACCTTATAAGATGTTATGCTCAAGACAATCAGGATGTTCCACTTATTAGAAAAGATTCAGATGAAGAGAAAGCTAGGATTACTACAGATTTAGTGAACAAGGCTAGAAGTAACTACCATTTGAGAAACAAGGTAGTAGGTAGTACTGGTAGTCAACCATCAGGTGTCTTTATAACAGAAAATAAGATAGACACTAAGTATGTGCAAAAAAAGGAAGGACCTGATGAAAATATAAATAAACATAAGGTCAAAATCATTACAAAAGCCCTTGAACCAAATGTTGTACAAGAAGGAGAATTGAAAAGGCAAGAAACAAATACTCCTGTTCAAAAGATGGAAAGAAAAAAGTTAAAAGAACCATCTCTGAATGAACATGTTGAGGAAAGTGATATCACTATTGATAAATCAAAGTCTTCAGATGTGAAATATACTCCAGTAGATATGGGTCAATGTTTGTCCCAAATGACAGTTAAAGTGCCATTTCTAGAGATGATGAGAATTAAAGAACACAAGGAAAAGGTAATGTCATTGTTAAATAGTGTGCCCATAATAAAGATTCAAAGTCCAGAGAATAGTGGCAAGAAACCAATTAACAAAGGGAAGAAATTTGAGGTGTTAACATCTGAGATTCCTCAAATTTTCTTGAATACAACTTCTTCCCCAAAGGTTGTTGACCCATTTTTTCTTTCATTGATAATTAATGGAAAGATGCTAAAAAATTGTATGATTGATTCAAGAGCATCTAATAATGTTTTGCCAATGGAAATCATGAGGTCAATGGGATTACAAGTTGATAATTCTCATGGGAGATGTTAAGCTATGGACTCTAGAGAGGTCCCTGTGATTGGTACCATTGAGGCAATGCCTTATAAATTAGCAGTTTTCCCTAATGTAGTAATGACTATGAATGTCCTTGTGGTTGACATCCGACCACATTATGGCATGTTGTTGTCAAGAAAGTGGAGTGCTTCAATGGGAGGTAGTATACAAAGTGATTTATCATATGCTACTTTTAACATTGCTGGAGAAAATGTTAAGGTCTTAAGGGAGAGTAGA
>MU227019.1:386914-408336 GCA_018584345.1 Thuja plicata
TGGTTGGAAAGGTCAAAGAATATAATGGCTGATTTTTTAGCAAATGTTGCTTTGAAAAATGATGATTTGACCTTACATGGGGTGTCAATACTAGAAGTCAAAACAAGACCAGTTGTTCTGGACAACAGATACAACTGGCAGGTTTTCCAAGATGATCAAGATATTCTGAGGTTTATGCAATGTCTAGACCATTATGAGAACAAGAGTATAGATTGCAGTACTTTACTAGAAAATAATGATGGAAAAGACTACATTTTAGGAAATGAGGTTGTCTAGTTAAGTTCTAATCAGATTCCTAGGGGTTTGGTTGAACTTGAAGCATTTTTTAGTAGTCAACAAAATGATTCATCAAAATTAAGCAATGCCAAGGTTGAGGATTTGGAAGAAATGAATTTAGGGTCTGAAAATAGTCCTCAAATAGTTTATATTGGAAAGGGTTTAGACTCTCATATAAGGGTAAATTTGATCAAATTGTTGAGAAAATATAAACATGTCTTTGCTTGGTCATATGAGGATTTGAAAGCATATAGAGAGGACCTTTTTCAACATGAAATCCCATTGAAGTCAAATGTGAAACCATTTAGGCAAAAATAGAGGCCTATTAACCCCTTGTTGGCTCCTAAGATGCAACAATAATTGATGAAACTAAAGGATGCTGGGATAATCCAGTCAATCAAACATTCAACTTGGGTATCAAATTTAGTACCAGTTAGAAAGAAGAATGGTGATATCAGACTATGCGTGGATTTCAGAAATTTAAATATTGCTTCGTTAAAAGATAATTATTCCTTACCTAATATGGAAGCAATGTTGCATAAGGTGACTGGTTGTGAGTTGCTGTTTATGATGGATGGTTTCTCAGGTTATAACCAAGTCTTAGTTAAAGAATCAAAACAATACAAAACTGCATTTACCACTCCATGGGGAACCTATGTTTATATCAGAATGCCATTTGGACTAATAAATGCGGGGGCAACTTTTCAAAGGGCCATGGATGTTGCTTTTAAAGAATTCATTGATTTATTCATGGTCATTTATCAAGATGATTTGACTGCATATTCTAACAAAGCTATGGATCACTGTGATCACTTGGGTAAGATTTTCAATAAGGCATTGGAATATGGTGTCTCACTAAATCTCAAGAAATGTTATTTTGTAGTAAAAGAGGGAAAGTTTCTTGGACATATAGTGTCTAAGGAAGGGGTAAGAATAGACCCTGAAAGAGTGGAAGCAATTCAAAAGGTGATTGCTCAAAAAAACCTAAAAGGAGTACAATCTTTTTTAGGAAAAATTAATTTTGTCAGAAGGTTCAAAGCAAATTTTGCAGAGATTGTTTTTGATTAAGGTAAAAACAGGTTTTGAAAGGAACTCAAAACCTTTTTCAAGAGGAAATTAAAGATAAGCAATGCTAGCCCTTACAAACATGATATGCCTGCTATGAACAAAAGAGCAGGTGCCAAGCAAACAACCCAAAACCTGAGGAAGTAGAAAACCAGACAAAAAAGCACAGTTACCAGCAAAACACCAGCAAACCTTCCAGTGCAACGCCCAACTTAATGCATTTTTTCATAGGCTTCCTCAGCCTCTTTCTACATGTTTTCCATCAATTCAATGGACTCCTTCAGCTTTAGCATCTCCTTAGGGATCTCTGGAACTTTTATTTTGACACCTCTACGAGTTCTAGTGCTCATGCCCACACTCTCAATATCACCTTCCACCGTGAAAGTAGTTCTTTCTAGCAGACTCATTTCTAGGTAGCCGTATAAAGCTTTCATATTCTGGATAGAAACTTTCAGCCCTTCATTACCGTGTTTCAGAATAATTTTTATCATATGCCCATTGTGACTGATTTGGGCTTTCATCTCATTAAACTTATCTTCAATAACTTCATTAACCTTTTCAGTAAGGTCATCATCTTTATTTTTATTGTTTACCTTAATCTTCACCTCCTTCTCCATTTCTGCCATTCTGGAATTGAGAGGCTCCATAGCTTCTTGCATGTTCTTAAGGTGCAGTTTCATTGTGTTCATTTCCTCCCTGATCCACTTCTCCATATTAGCCCCATAGTCCTCTGTACACTTCGGGATTCTCACATCGACCTCAAAATCCACCATTTTGTAGTCCGAGGTAAGTTTTTGTGTTTTCTTCTTCTTACCATCTATCCTCTACATTCTACTCTCCTCCATTTCTTTTTCCTTATTCTCCTCCTCCTCTTTTTCTTTTTCATCCTTTTCTTCTTCCTTCTCCCTATTTTCTTCTTCCTCATTCAGCTTGAGGTTGTCGGATTCCTTCTCCCTGTTCTCATCTTCCTCATTCAGATTGATGTCTTCCTCTGCTATGTTATCATCCACATTATTGAAGTCCTCATCATCTTCAACCTGATTCTTCTTGGAATTTCCAAAATCTACCTCATTTATCTCTGGCTCTTCCATTTTTTCCTCATCCTGGGTCTTATCCTCATCAATGCTCAGGGTATTAGGGCTGACCTCCGTCTCTTCCCTAACGTAAAACCTATTGTAAAGTTGTTAAAGAAAGATGTCAATTTTTTTTGGAATGAAGAAGCTCAACAGGCATTTGAGAAAATAAAAAAAGTAGTACAAGAGGCTCCAGTTTTGAAGTCTCCTGATTATACTAAGCCTTTCTCTTTGTTTTCATTTGCATCTTTTCATACAATTTCTGCTATTTTTCTACAAAAATATGAACAAGGATTTGAACATCCAATAGCTTTTTATAGCAAATCCTTACAAGCTGCAGAACTTAATTATGAAATAATGGAGAAACAGGCTTATGCTTTGGTAAAAGCTGTGAAATCTTTCAGGCCATACTTGGTTTGTGCTAAAATACAAGCATATGTTCCTCATTCAGCAGTGAAAGATATCCTTACACAGTTAGAGGTTACTAGTAGGAGGTGTAAATGGATCACCAGAATTCAAGAATTTAACCTTGAGATCCATATTACAAAGTTAATAAGAGGACAGGGTTTGGCAAAGCTCATAACAGAAGAAAACTTGGATCTAGTACAAATAAATCAGACAGATATACATGATCAAACTACTAGAAGCATAGAGAGACAACCATTCTATACTAATATTGTGTTTTTCCTCAAAAATGCCAAATGTCCTTATCATATGTCAGAAAATCAGAAAACAAGTCTAAGATTGCAAACTCAAAAATACACTTTGATTCAAGGTGACTTGTATTGGAAGGATAAGAATGGTGTATTGTTGTTATGTCTTGATAAATACCAAGCTGAAAGGGTTTTATGTGAAATGCATGCAGGAGAATGTGGGGGTCATTTTTCTGCTAAAACTACTGCCCACAAGATTTTAAGGGCTGGGTATTATTGGCCCACTTTATTCAAAGATACCTATGAATATGTCAGGAAACATGAGCCTTGTCAAA
Source organism: Thuja plicata (assembly GCA_018584345.1). Classification (NCBI taxonomy): domain Eukaryota; kingdom Viridiplantae; phylum Streptophyta; class Pinopsida; order Cupressales; family Cupressaceae; genus Thuja; species Thuja plicata. Next base: position 390,317 of record MU227019.1, read on the forward strand.
GGTTCTCAAACAAGTTGAAATTTTCAGGAGCTCTGTTGTTAAACCCAGTAAGTACTAAAGCTCCTTTTACTATGTGGGGAATTGATTTTATTGGTGAATTTCAGGAGAAGTCTAGTGGGGGACACCATTGGATATTAGTTGCCATAGATTATTTTACCAAGTGGATTGAAGCTATCCCTACAAAGAAAGCAACAAGCAGGGTAGTCACTTAATTTCTAATGGAGAATATTATAACTAGATTTGGTGTACCTGCTAAGTTAGTAATGGATAATGCCATGAGTTTTAGATTAGAAGAAATGACAGATTTCTATGAAAAATATGGGATTACAATATCATATTCATCCTCATATCATCCACAAGCCAATGGACAAGCTGAGTCTAGTAATAAGAGTATATTGAAAATACTAAAAAGGACTCTGGAAAAGAATAAAAGAGCATGGCATACTAAGTTGAAATTAGCACTTTGGGCTAACAGAATAATAGTTTAAAAAGCAACTGGTAAGTCTCCATTTGAGCTGGTGTATGGTCTACAAGCAAAATTGCCTATTAACAATTTATTACTAGTATATCAATTTATACAAGAGGAACATTTAGATGTTTCTGATAATATGCAGAATAGAATGACTCAGTTGATAAAGTTGGATGAAGAAATAAGAAATAGCCAAAAGGAAAACCTAAGGTTGCAATAGAAGATGAAGTACCTTTTTGATAAAAGGGCTACTGAAAGAAAGTTTCAATCTGGTGACCTAGTTCTCCAGTGGAATGCAAGAGTAGAAGATAAAGGAAAACACAAGAAATTTGAGTCTTTGTGGCTAGGGCCATTTATTGTCTCACAGAACTTTGGAAAAGACTCTTACTTATTGCAAAACATGGCTGGAGAAGATTTTGAGCTGCCTGTGCATGGGCAATTCCTGAAGCCCTTTTTCAACTGAAAATCAAAGTTCATGCACAAGTAAGTATGTATCATACTGTGAATACTTTCCTACATTTATGTAAATAGTGTAAATAGTTTCCCTTCTATTTTAGGTTAGTTGGTGTTCTATTCATTTTTTGTAAGGTTTGCAACCAGAGATTCTGTGGTTCTTTACCATAAACTATGTTTAGTCAATCCTCAAGTAGAGCCACTGTTGGTTGTATTCCTAGTTTTGTTGGTTTGACCAAAAAAATTTTATTGTCATCATGCCAATTTCTATCTAAAATCAGAAGGTTTGTCCCATTTTGAAGTATCCCTGTGGAAATTTTGTGTTTTTAGGTCAAAATCCACATGAATAGTGAAAAACCCAAAACCCTGAGATGTCTTCTAAGTGAAAATGCAAAAAAGCCCTAAAATGTCAATCAAGTTTCTATTTTTGCATTACCTTTTTCAGAAAATTAAGTTATAAAAGTCATGTGCCTTTTTCAAAGGTCACCTAGTCGCTTAATCCTAAAAGCATATTCCTTTTTTTCATGAGACTTGGCAATTAATTATTGTCGGGATGTCTCGAAAGGAAAGGGAATATTCTTTGTAAGTTATGAGACTTAGCAAAATCCTTCAATCGCAAAGTCTCCCAATGGATAAATACATCATCCAGCAATATGAAAACAAGCAGTTAAGTCACAGTGTCGCGCAATATATCCTCCAGTTAACAAATTATCATGAGACTCGGCGATTACCTCAGTCGCGGGGTCTCTAGATCAGATAACAATTAGTGACAATTTAAATGCTTCTTTCGCTAAGTCTCCAATTAAAAAGTCGGTTAAGTAAAAGATTCTGAGACTTGGCGACAAACCGCAAGTTGATAAAATATATGGTGGTCGGGTAGCCACTGGTTAAAAGTGCTAAGTCAGCATTTCATCAGTGATTTGGAGACAAAGAGTTAGGATGAGACACGTGTCCACAGTGAATAGAACAAAGGTTAGTCACATAGTCTCCCAAAAGGAAAAAATTATCTCGTGATTAAGAGACTAAAGGGTGTGAGGCTATGTATTTTATGGTTGTCGCATGGTCTCCAAATGATTTAAGGTTTTCAAAATATATCCAGTGACTTAGCGGAGCCATCAGATGTAGAATGGGAAAAGATCAATGGTGGTCGCTGAGTCTCTATCAAATTTGCATAAGAGTAAATTTCTCGCGACAATGAGATTTTCTTTAGTCACGTAGTCTCTGAATTAAAATTAAAAGATAAGGTTTCATGGGCTATGTCACGTAGTCTCCGAAAGAAATATTAAAGAGTAGCTTTAATCAGTGATTGGGTGACTGAGGTTGGTCGCGGGATCTCATAAAGTAAAATAAACATTCAGAGACTTAGCGATAAGAGTTTAAAAGATGAAAAGTAACCTTGGTCGCAGGGTCTCTAAATAAACTCTCGGTTTGGCATTTTCTCTAGCAACTTGGATTTATTCAGTCACGTGATCGTTAGAATTTAATCATGGTTAGGCTAAGTGAAGGAAATCATACAGTTGCTAGATCTCTAGAAGAATTGAGAGTTAAGAGATTTGATCAACAACAAAGAGATAATGCACAGTCGCGTGGTCGCTAAATATGAAAAGTGATAAAAGGCGGCAGTTTCTGACATGACAAAATAAAGATTCATCATCCAATGAGAATCTAGGAGATTAATTACTATGTGAAAAAGGTAGTTGAGATGTCTGGTGAAGAACCAATCATATGAAGACATGTCATTCTATTCAAATTTTATAAAGGTTTTTCTGAAAATGCACTCATATGAATTTGATTTCCTATCACATTCATGAGCTATGGCTAGGGTTTCAGCTAATTCCACAACATGTTAACTTGAAGGAAAAATTTATTGTCTCTTCAATGATGAGCTAAGTACTTTCAAAAGTTACCATAAAGAGATGATCGCAGGTTCATTTTCATTTATCATACATCCAGAATTTTAGAGTGAAGAATTGCTAGGTTTTATGTGTCTATAAAGTAGAAATTGATCGATTTCAGGGTGATTTTCTAGTTTTCAAGGTTCTTGAATTATTAGCAGTGCACAGAGAAGAGTAGGCAGTCCTAAGAGAAGATTTGTCTCAATATCGGTAAAAGAGAAAGTGAAAATAGAGCAAGATGAGTAAAGCAGTCAGTGTGGCTTCTATCAGTGGGAAGAGTGATGAAGTAGATGATGATGCTAAGGGAAAGAGGAATTTCTCTGATGAATTTCTTAATTTATTTCCTGGTCTACACAGAACAAGAGGGCAAATGCCAACTTATTAGTAGATGAGTACTATGAAATCAGAGATGCCCACACTCTAGGTTCCACAGGTTTTTCTCTATACAATTATTTTTATAATAATTCTGATAAATCTATCCCTATATAAAACCCTTGGACTAGTGGTCTAGCTAGGTTAATTGTCCCTGATGTCTATGTAGATGTAGACTTCTTTCTAGGTCTTGCAAGCCATTATGACTCTTTCTCTGAGACAATTAAAAAGAACGATGGTACTGCGTTGTTGATTTTGAATAGGAATTCATTCATGCAATCCTTTGGTTTATATAGTACCATGTCCACCAAAATTAATATTACCAAGCAAGAAGAAAGGTATAGGTTACAGCATGGGGTTGCTAGAAACCAGTTGCAAAAACATATTCTTAAGGAAGTTAGAAACCATATTGCCCCTATACCTGGAACTACACCCTACTCTTTAAAAGATTTACATTTCTATATCAAGTACATTGCTTATGCTTTGTGTAGAGTGTTGGGTATAGATGGAGGAGATGAGAAAATAAATTCTGGAATTTTAATGATGGTGTTAGATTTCCAAGATGTGCATTCTAGCACTACTTATGACTATATACAGTATATCATTGAAAAAATGCATGAGGGGTTTGTAGCCGTGTAGAAGAAGGAGAAAAATCCTAAGGAAAAGGAACTTAGGTTTTTACATTATTCTATCCTGATGCATTTTTTATTGCATTTCAATTATGGAATCATGAATGTGAACAACTTGAACCCTCAGAGCATTTTTCAGGGCCAGCCCAATCCTATTCAATTTTGGATTAGGATATGGAATTATACATCCAAAGATTGTGACTTTTGTGGATTTGAGAACTAGATTGTATATCCCTTGATGCAAAGTATGGGTATTAGCAAGACTAGACTCCCAGTGAAGGTGATACAGTTGCACAGACCCTGTGCGTATGTGGATAAATGGGAAGGTGACCATAACACGGGAGATTTATTTTTAGAAGAGAATTTTACTATGATTAGGGTATATGGATGCACACATCCTCCTCATGTCCTACCTTATCATGTGTCATCTAGAGTTGCAGTTATGGAGTTCATTTGACAGTTGTTGTTGAAGAATAATGAGCATTTTTCACCACACAGGAAGGGGACATTAACCCCTAGGAAATTCAAAAATTTTCAGTTTACAATTGGTAAGGGTGCTATTGATTTAGTGAGCACATGGTTGGAAAGCTGTAAGATGGGAGCAACATTATACAGATACATTGACCCAGAAGGATTTATTGCAGGAGCTAGGAAGCTCCTAACTCCTACCATACCAAACACAAATGTACATGGTCTTTGTGTGGAAGAGGATGCCACAAGGAATATCCTTGATGAAGATGAGGTAAGAACTAGGAGAGAAAGAATTCAGGAATTACTAAATTTAGAGAAGCAAATAAAAAGAAATAAATTATCATTTGGAGGGTTTTACCCTGACCTACCCTATTTTGATAAAATCAAAGCTATGATAGATAATTTTTATACACTCTGTGAGCAATTGGACATAGTTTTAGATATGAAGAAAGGGGGAAAAGAATCTGAATATGAGAGTGAGAGTGATGGAGAATATGCCCATCCACCTCAAATTGATCAACCCCAACAAAATGTTGTAGAGGCAGCTCAGATACAAGGAGAACAAGAGCATATCATTGACCCGACTGAGGTTTCCCAGCCAGATGATATAGAGGAGCCTGGCACCAAATGGCAAAAAGTTGACCCTAGTCAAAACTCTTATACAAGAAAGGAGAAAAAAGGAGATAGGATAACTGCTCTTATTCCTGGGAATAGATTGTATGATCACAATTTGAGAAAATAAATTAGAAAAGGAAAGAGACAACAGCATGATGAAGAACATAACATAGAATTTCCTCTTAGGGCATGTATTGATGAAAGGCTACTTCACCAACAACAATTTTTGAGTGGTGACAATTTTATAAAAATTGATGAGTTTAAAGACTTATTAAGATGGCACAAAAAGGAGAAAATCGGAGAATAGCTAAAGTTAGATGGTGAAGAGGCAATGACAAATGAGGCTCTTCTAGCTCTGCAAACCTATGACCCTAACAGTGAGGATGTCTCTCCTGATGAAGCTAGAAAGATGGTTTTAAATAGTGTAATTTTGCTTGCTGAGGGCTGGGATTTAGCCTCAGCATTCATAATTGATCAAATTAGAAAACAACCAGATCTTAAGATGGAAAGTGAAATCCAGATGGGCGACATGATTAAAGGGTTTGGTTACAGTCCAAAATCACAAGCATTTGTCATGTGGAACTTATGTCCAAGGGACCAGAAGCCTCAACTTGTAAATATTCAGGAGAGCATGGTTAGGAATCAAATGGTATGGATAGTATAGAATACTAGAGATCTTGAGATTTCCCAGATCATAACACATTGGGCACACTTGAATGAGGATAAGACAAAATAGTTGTCTGAAAAGTGTGGTATTTTGATTGAGGAAGCTAGTGCCCTAGCAAAGGATAGGGAATTATGTCATATAATGATACATCAATAGGACATGGTAATTGCTGAGATGAAAATGAAATTACAAGAGAAATCCGAAGTGGTATATGTGCCCTTAGTGCAACCTTTGTAGATAGAGGAGAAAGCTTGAAGCAAGGGAAGTGGTTGAAATTGAGGATGTGGCCAAAAAGAATAATGAGGTGGCCATTAATGCATTAAGAAACATTCTTCAACATAGGATAGATATACTAAAAGATAAAAAAGATATCATCCTTAATGCTTATAACAAATTACACACATTACATGATGAAGTAACAGGGTATATTTCAGTTTTGAACCCTTATTTTGTCACTTGGTCTCCTAGGGTGCAACTGTTTGAGAAACTTGCCTCTTTGCAGCAGCATAGGTCAGATTTACCGAAGATTGTTACAAAGGTAGAGGATGAGATAAAAAAGTTAAATGTCTCTTTATCTTTCTTTAAGGGAAAACTCAATCAGATAGAGGCTAAGATAAGCCTGTTTTCACCGGATTTTAATAGGTTTGTTCCTCCTTTGAAAGGAGAAGATGATCAGGTCAAGGCCTTGGAGGCCTGGAGAAGTGAGTTTGACAGCAGAATGCCAAGCAATGAGGCATTTATTATAGAATCTAATTTAGATTTAGATGGTTTTAATAAGATTTTGGGTGAGGCATTTAGGGCAGAAACTGACATAAACAAGTTTATAATTGATGTCAAAAGCATCACTGATGTTAGATGGGAGAGACAGAAGGGGAAACTATAGAGTAATAGAATTTTAAATGGACTATAGAGGATGAGGTGATAGCTTGGGATATGATGACTAGACCAAAGAAGAAAAAGCCTGCGATAATAGAGGAGGAGATCCTGGATGAGGAGTAAAGAGGAACACTTGGCGCCTGATCTTTGAGCATAGGGAGGTTAGTTATTATCAAAGACAAGTGTAGGTTAGCCTGAAATGGTGGTCACTTGATCTCAATATAAATATTTTTTTCTATCCTGAACATTGTCAGACAAAGGCGCCAGAATCCAGATGAAGACAAAGAAGATCGGATCTCATCCCCTATTTTTGTCTTCCCGTCGCTTATACATTCTCATTTCTTGTCTTTTCAGTAATTTTGAGGGTTAGGTTCCTTAAACCATCTGAAGCTTGTTGCATCCTACTTTTAAGGATTCCAAGATGGTTAAGGACCTATAAATAGATCAAAATTATAATAGTTAAAAGAGATGAAATATATTGACAAACCAGACTTTCTAAATTTCAGTCTGTGTCTTTGAGCTTTTTGAGCTTTCTATGTACTGAAGCAGAAATATATGAACAAAATACAGTGCAACTTTACCCTATATTATTGTTGTCTCTTTATTTATTGTGTATGCTCTTTTATGTTTAATCTGTAAGGAATTTTAAGCATATTGGTTACAAGGTAGCTATTTAATTGTTTGCAAGTTTATTTCAAGGGAAGAACTAAGTTTTGTGAGTAGTTTCAGGGAGCATAACAATATCTAAGGATTTGATACAATGTTATAGAAGTGACGGGATAGTTTGCAAGGCATCTTATCTAAGTTGCATGTAGGTTGTAAGGCATCTTACAGTATTCTATTTTTATATTTCTATGGATTTTTATTGATTCTATAAACCCAAGGATAGGCACTGGTTTAGGAACTTGTTTGATAATCTATCATCATCCAAATATTCAATATTATTTAGAATCAATTACTTTCAGAATATATGTGTAAAATCAATTGTACTCATAGTGATTATAGTTGAAGTTTGTTGATTTCTTAAAGAGTAAATCATTAGGTTGCCCCTCCTAAAATAAAAGGAAGAAGGATGAAAGTCCTTGTCTCATTGGTTTATGTTATTAAGATCATAGCCTGGCTTGTAGTAATCTGTTTCAAACTAATTATTGCAATCTCCAAGGTACTTTATAAGTTATTACAGTGAGGTCTGAAGTAAATAACCAGTGAATGAATTAGTCCACTAAATACATAGGCTAAAGAATCAGATTAATTTCAATAGGTAATGCCTACCTGAGTCTGTGGAACTCAAAAATGAAGGAGGTGATAATAGGTATCCCCAGTGTTATCAAATACCTTAGCATTTAGCCTTTCTCTTGTCAAAAGGGATTTTGCATTCAAGTATAATCAGTATACTATCATTTTAAGGTTATGGTGCAAGAAAAAGTGCTAACATGTCCCTCCATTGGAAATGACCGTTGGAAAAGAGGCCCAAATATAGTAGTGGATTATCAAAAGGATATCTCTACACATTTTAATATAGTATCTTGGATGATTAGAGAAATAACGAGGAGTATAGGTGAACAACTCTAGTATTGGATGAAGAGGAAGAGCCCTGGGATACCTCTAGAAAGGAATCTAGTCCCTCCTAGAAATCCCTATAACCATTGAAATCCTCTATTTTAGAGGTTGGTGACTCTGTAAACCCTTCTCTTATATCTCAAAGCTACGATGGATACCAGGAGATATACTAGAAAGTACAGAAAGAAAGGTATTATAGACATATATTTTGACATGTTGCAATCTATTGGCTTCTCTTCATTCCCACCTACTCACAAAGTCCACTCATTAAGAAGGTCATCCTCTTCTAAACAAAATACAAATTCCCCTATCCAACTTTGTCAATCTTTATTCCTTTTTAGGTTTGCAATACATTTGTAGGTTAGTAGACCTAGGTCATTAACTACTATGGATCAATCTCATCCTTGGGGAGCTAATATTGGTCCTCTCAATCTTGGTGCACAGTTAAGTGCCTTTCCTAAGGGTTTAAGGAAATTCATACCCAAATTCAAAGGATATGTAAAAGTTACCCTTGATGAACACATCCATGCTTTTACTAGAGCGTGTGCAATATTAGGATTACAAGAAGAAAATCTCATAGTTAGGCTTTTTGTTGAATCTTTAGTTGACGAAGTAGCTGATTGGTTTTATCACTTACTAGAAGAATCTATTAATTCATGGGAGACCATGAAAACATAGTTTGAGAATAGGTTCAAGACTAAAAAAATGAAAGTAGTTTTATTGCTCAATTATCTACCATGAAAAATGAGGTCCATGAGTCAATGATAGATTTTGTGCCTATGTTTAATAGACTTTCCAATAGGAATCCCAATAATGTGAGACTAGGGGATGCCCTATTGAAGAATTTATTTAATAATTCTCTTCCTCCTATTTTTAGATTTCCCCTCAAGAGAGAATGATGTAGAGGTATGTGGTGGACTTCAAGATTAATATGTATTTGTAAAGGAAATGCAAGGATTACAAAGCATCTGCAATATGCTTAATGGTCCCTAATGGCTCCAAGGTGTGAAAACTCAATAAATGCTTAACCCAATGCCCCAAATGGATTGGAATGTTTATCTATGTCCATTCTAAAGTGATTCAACAGGTTAGGGGTCCCTAAGTAATGGTTTTACCTCCTAACTCTACTAGGCTCCTATTAGACCTAATATCCCATAATTAGGTCTCTAGCAGAAGTACAGAGCCAATAACTTTGAAATTTTCCAAAACACTAGATAAAAAAATAGTGGATTAGGATACCCTTTTATCCCTTCTATAACATATCAAAATATTTCAGCCACTTGTTTTGGACAAATACAGAGATATTGCAACTGTGCACTAGTTTTGGAGTGAAAATGTGATGAGTTTACAAAGAAACTAGGTGATAGTCTTACCCCAAGACTCCATACTTCCAAAAGTGTCCCAATATGTCTCTAATTACCTAAATATCTAGTTAATTTAAGGTTATGACCTTAGCAAGAGCAAAAGCCTCAATTTGGCTTCTTCAAACCCTTGAATCTAGGGCTTTGTCAATCCTAGCCTTCCCAGCACCAATCCACCCAACCAATGATGGAGTCACAATTTATATTTCATACCTAGGCACTTCCAATCTTCAAATGCATCCCTTATTCAGTCTAATTACTTGTTGTTTCTCCCAACCAAGCAAATTCATCAAACTTCTAGGACTAACTTGGTGATCACCCCCTCTAATTCACTTAAACTGCATAAAATCATGTTATAATCATAATATATGTGTTAAATAGGTATCATTCCATGAGAAACATCCATTAACATTCATGGAATAATCCTAAACATTGAAGATTTGTCAACTGTTATGAAGAAAATAGTGAAATTCAAAGGACAGTCAATATAAATAGATTTAATTGAAACCAAAATGATCCTCAAAGCATTTAAATCAGGTTAAGAAAATCCTAGAAAACTCCTCCAAGCATTTATAAACCCAATGCAACTTCTAAGAAATCAAAATTTACAATGAGCATCAAGAAATGTCCCAAAATTCTGAGTTTTATTGAATTTTCTAGAACAGTCGTACACCAAGCTTCTTATGTCTGTACAATGGACACTTTGAACATTATATAACTCCCTCATAACTTATTCAACTAATTTTGGTTGGTTATGGATTTTTTTTGGGACTAAATCTAATAAAAGCTAATTTCCCTCCATTTTACCACTAATCATTCGATTTCAAATATTTGAAATTCCAACTTATATTTTATTTGTTTATTTCTCCTAATTAACTTACCAATCCTTACCACTAGATCCATATAGACTTTATAGACACTTCTAAAGACCCTAAGGACCTATTTGAATCCAATTGAGCACTTATGGTTCTTATTACATCATTTTTTCTTCAAGTCTCTGGTAGAAATTTCAAAATCTTGAAGCTTTTCATTACAAAATGGCATTATTTGGCTTAAGATGTTCCAATTTAATGTCTTTAAACCTTCATCAAGCTCTGTAATCTTCATGAAATCATTTGATCTTCTAGGTACCCTATCAAGCCATGATGCTCCTGCATTGTACTCCCCACCATTAGAGAAACTCTTGTCCCAAGAGTTAGACATGTTCTTGCTCTTATCTCTCTGCCACTATCCACTTTTGTTCTTGTTCTTGGGGTAGGAGATGAAATCTCCCAATGTGACCTTCTTTCTTCTTTTCCAACCTGTACTCACATCACAAAATTGGTTAGAATTAGAACTATGAATTTGGTGTTCTTGCGTTGGATAGTTTTGCTTCCTAGATGGTTGTGGATAGGCTTGTATCTGCTGCACATACTACTCCTGCAACTTCTTGAACTTCTTCTTATATCTTTTCTCACTAATAGGACAAATGAGAGTCCCTACTTGCACACCTTTCATAGTCCAAAGTGTATCTTTACTAGGATTGTCATTCTTGGTAGACTGGTACAACTATTCATTCATTCCACAGCCAGTGTCTTTCACCCTTGTACCATGTTGAGACACCTGCAAGTTATCCCTGAAACAAATCACAATTTTCTCATTTAAATGCAAAGGAAAAGGAGTTAACTTAAATCAATAGCCCTCTTTATGCACCAAATATGTGTTCTCAAGCATATAATGCATAGTCCTCCTAGAATGTTTCCAAGGTCTTCCTAGTATGATACGTCAACAAGTCATAAGAATGACATCACAAAGAACCTTTTCTTGATAAGCACAAATAGAAAAATTCACAAAATCCTTTTGAATAACCACTACATGTTGTTTTTGGGTAACCCAAGTGGCCTTGTAAGGATTAGGATGGTCAAATGGTATAATTCCCAATTTGGATACCATATCAAGTGAAACCAGATTGCTATGTGATCCAAAACCTACAATCAACTTACATAACTCTCCATTGCATAAACAATTAGTTCTAAAAATATTTACCTTTGGTTCTTGTAATTTATCCCCTTGCCTTATCATCAAAAATTCACCTTCAAGTTCAGGATCTGCTAAGTGTGTTCTTTGTTCCTCCTTCTACTCATATTATTGAACTAGATGTACCCTCCTATCCTTGCCTTTTTCAAATTCAATCCATTCAGGATACCTAAAATATTGATTCTCATTCTCATTACAATGAAAGCATCTACCTGTGAAGACACCACTACCTAGTCCTCCTCCAAATCTTCCACCTCTCTGATTATGTCCCCCTCTTGTCTCTGAAGTAGATTCCTTATCCTTTTCTTCCCAAGTCTAATTGGTTCTTCCTCATCTTCCTCTTATGGATGAGCCACATTTTCCATTATTACCCTGCCTTTCACTTTTCCTCTTCAACTTTTCTTCTATTCTAAGAGCCAACTAGTAACATTCCTTCATAGTTCTAGGATTAGAAACAACAAGTTCCTCTTGAATACTAAATCTTAAACCTCCTAGATACCTAGCAACTTTAGCAACTTCATCCTCTTCCCTTCCTGATCTTATGCTTAGTTTATAAAACTCATCAGTATAATTCTTTACATCTAATTCCTTTTGCCTTAACCCTTGCATTCTTTTATGCATTTGTACATCAAAATCTTAAGGAAGAAAGTTACCTCTCAGTTTTTCTATCATCTTGTCTCAAGAAAAAATATTTACCTTACCTATTTTCCTTCTATCTATTTCCTTGTGATCCCACCATGGGAGTGCATTCCCTTTAAGCATTGTGTTAGCTAACCTGATTCTTTTTTCCTCAATTATAAAATTATTCATGTTAGTTATAGATATGTCAATCATGTTAGTTATAACTGTGCATTTATTAAATTGTATTTCCTCATGTATAAAGGTATGCACATTGAATGAATAAGACATCAAGATTTTACAGTTATCATAACATATAATATCATAGCACTCATGTGATTGGACATGGTAAAAATGGAGACACAGTAAGGATTTGTGCTACATAGAGAGAAATGTGATAAAAGATCATGGAATATTTTTGTGTATCAATATAGATGATAGTTTGAAAAATGGTATACAAAATAGTGAAAGAGAAGATAATGAACCCTACATTCAAATACCATGTCATGAAGAATGGCATATGAATAGAGTAGCTCAAATTTAAAGTTCTACTACTCTTTTAATTTCATCGCAGTGCATGTCCTAATGTTGAGATTTAAGTGGACTTTGTGAAGGATTCAGAGCGTTGGTAACATTGCAAATCTACCAGTTCATTTCCTATTCTTAATGTTCCATTTCTCTAACTATTTAAATGCATGTTCTCAGCCTGTGCGAAGAGATTATTCTCTTCCCTTGTGATGAATCCCTATATTGTGAGAATAAAATGAAAAATGATTGGATGAGACTCTTCAAGTGATGCTAATATTCCCAATATCTATTATTGCTTTTTTGTGGAATGAGATGAAAAATACACAAGATGTAGAGATATATGGTGTAGATCTGGGGATGTCAAAGGGTATCCAATGTTACTCTTGTTCAGATTTTTTGAGATAATTCTATAATGTAGTTCTATGTTGCGGCTATGAATTCTTTCACATTTTGTTATCTTGCATCTAGTCGATTATCCGTTGAATTTTAATAAAATTGTAGACAAGAAATTCAAAATATTTCTACAGCAATTTTAGATATCTGAATGTCTCCCATTTTATTTAATATCATTGCACCACCATCATAGAAAGAAAGGATATTGTACCTACCATGATGAGAAAACTACAAGCTTAACAGATTTTTAGAGTGCTAGTTATATTGTATATTTTGGCCATAGGGTCAATTATGTTTGATGTTGACTCCCTGATCCATTCTACTTTTATGTCTAATATTTCATGATCCCAGTGTTTGTTTTCATTAAATAGAAGAATTCTTTAGATAACTAGACATGCTAATTTGATTTTTGACATAAATCTTGTGTAGAAGTACTGACAAAGAGGTGAGATATTTATATGGGTCAATAGTAGTTGTTGATATAGATTTGTAAAGACCATTAATTTCCCAAATCTAATTCTTGAATCATTCAAGACAAAAATCTTTGTAGACACTAGGTGTGAATCGAATCATTTGTTATGGTGGTGAATTATATTGTTTGAAAAGAAAAGAAAAATTACTATCAATACATGAGGTGGATGTCAGACAAAGTGTGACATTGAATTAAGTTCAAGAAGGTAATGTAGGAATAAGGTGGTTACAGACAGTTGCAAACCCTATAAATATTTTACTATATTATAGATAGGTAACTATCAATGTTGTCAACCAAAAATAATAATGCTTGGAAAATCATGACCATATTTTTTATATACAACAAGGCCTTCAAAGACTCTTATGCATCAAATGGATAGATTGGTCATTTTAGAAGCTTGTGACATCTGAGGATGCAGAATAGAAAAGTGTTGTTAACATCCATAGATTTTTGTTGTTGGCTCCAATTTGACTATTTTTTAAATGAATTACTCCTCATCTGGATTTTTTTTTGCGTGGTGTTTAAACTACATGCAACAAAAAGTAAAAAAACACATCGATGCCAACAGAGTTGCCGATATTGATTAACTAGTGGACAAGAATGTGCAACCCAATCATAGTTGTGTTGAAGTTGAGGTAATATAATAGTTGTTATGGAAAAAAATTATAGCTTTTTCATTCTTTACTTCACTTATATTAACTTTGCATGATGTTTAAACCGCATGCAAAGCAATCATATGCAAGAAAAATGAAAAGGAGAAGACAATGTTGATAGTGATTATGCCAAATTCAAAGCTTATGTGTGTGATATTAATATTAATTAGTATTTGTTCTATACTTGAGGTGATTTCTATGAAACTTTACTTTTCCTTGCTATGAAACTCAAATAGTCCCACTTATCTTGAAAATAGGTTTCAATGATTGCACTAAATTTGTCATTTTACTTTAGTTTTGAAAACTAAAACACAAATTTACATTAGATCATGTTGACTGGCTTTGCTTTTATTTTCTATCACTATAATACTCCTCATGAAATATTTGGATAATTAGAAGTCCCTTAGAAAAAAGAATGAAAATATGAAGAGAAGCAAAACAACTTCATCTGAAAATAGTGAAAACCTCTTAAGCTAGTTCTCCATTCTCAAATCTAGAGGCAACTCAATGACAATAGCAACATACCTGCACAAACTAATTGACCTTTTACTCATAAAATTAGACTATTACAATGACAACATTAATCCAATTTTACTGAATCTATGGTATCCATGGTGCCACTTGGAGTTAAATTTAAGAAGGTTCTCTTTGCCATTTTAGCATTGTCTTCTCATTTTGATTACCACCACAAATTCTAGCCCTGAATAACTACTTGAAAGTTATTTGACCACTGCTATTGTTTTTTGGCATTGACCATGGCTACTATCTCATGGTAACACATTTTTTAAGGATTGTTACAAAACTCACTGACTTTTACATTTTTTGATGATCCTCTTTGTATTTACAATGACCATTTGATGTAAATGGTGGCGGTCCCATAACATATGACTTCTCCAGGAGACTTAAAATGTTTTAAGTCTTAATGACTTAAAATTCCTATTGTTTCTTAAAATGTTTTAAGTCTTAATGAATTTGTTATGCATTTAAAAAAAATTTTTACAAAAGGATGTGAGCTTTCGATGATAATTTTTAGGTTATCTCTATATATGACAGTAAATAGAATAGAAGGATACGATATAGAAACTCTAAGATCTAAAATGGTAAGATGCCAAAATATATTGAATTTAAAAAGGAATGGGGGTAAATAAGGTGCTCCCCTTTTGTCCTTAGATATACAAATGAAGGATCCAAATTGATTAACCCCAAAGGAAGGATCAATGCATAAATGAATTAATCTTTTGGAAATAAGAGTAAAGAGGAAGATCTTAAATACCCATTTATAGGAAAGAATGTGTGATAGGTTTAGAAAGATTAAGAACTTTAATTGAAATGGATAGGAGAAAAGTACTAACCTTGAATTATTATAGATCTGAAGAATGCTATTTTTGGGGGTCTGCACTCAGTTTCTAGAAAATCTAAGACCAGATCTAGAATAGAAACACAGCAATGAACAAAACCCAGAAATATTTTTCCATTCTGACATAGTTTTGATTTTGATCCTCAAGTCAATGTCACCATTGACCCATAATTTCTGATTTTGACCTAGGGTAGAATCAACCTAAAAAGTCTCCGACATGAAATCTATTTTTGGATCTCGAAATTTTTTCAAAAAGGGTATCTGAATCTGCACCTCAGTCTATTTTTCCAAACCTGTACCTACAAGAAAAATGGATTTGTTTGTTGGGGGGGGAGGGGTTTTCCTTGGTCAAACTCTAGTTTTTGAATTAACCTCAAAGTATAATTGAAATTTCATAAGTAAAAAAAAAATTAAATGAAAAAATTCACCTTGCTTGTAGAAGCCCTTGTGGAAGATTCAAATTTTTGGATCCATAAGTATGCATTCACCAAATGGATGTAGAATCTAGGATGTATAATGTAGGATGTGTTGGAAATTTGACTTCCTGAGGATGCATGACTCATTTTGTGTTGCCATCATGGCAAAAAAGTCATGTTTAGTTTCTATCATGAAAGACAAAATGACTAAGTATGGAAAACAGGGCAGACAGAGATATTCAGCGATCAATACATCAGCGCACGTGCAAGAGATCACTTGAGCTTATGTGCATTTAGATATATATTGTATGACATGTGTATATGCTACATCCAGACACACATAGTATAGAACAATAGTATGGCAAAGTTACAGACAAATCAGTAGACCAGCAGTCCAGAAGACAGAGCATGGAAGCTGACTACTATTTTGATCAGCGTGAATTATTTTATAATGTAATGGCTAAGCTCCTTTGGTTATATGTTTGTAATGATGTAATTAACATTGTAGTAAACACGCTTAAGCCAAATTGTTCAGAAGCATTGTGTATTTTGTTTTAGGGCCGACTAGAGTCTTGTTTTGGGTCGTGCCTATTCGGATATGAACATATAAGTATGTAATGTAAAGCTATGTTACAAGTGTCAATTATTATGTAAGAGGAAGATATAGAAGAGTAGTATAATGAATTCAATATATGATATAGCTCTTTAAGAGAGTAAAAGCATTCGCGCATACACAAAATTGATCAAACAACAGTGTCATCACAATAGTTCACTTTTGATATAGTGTATATCAACTTTCAGAAGGTTGTAGCCTTCATCCTATTAGGCAGTGAGCCATATACCTTTAATAGGGTTTTGTAAAAGACTCCTAACAGGGTCAGACCTTTAACTAGGTCATTGTACTCATATTATAAAGACTGCTTCTAACAGGACAAAGGAACTTTAACAGGTTCATTATACCTAGTACAATATTTGTGGGTACTAATTCCCACCAGGGTTTTCCTCTGATCAAGGTTTCCCCATAATCATATCATGTGTTATGATTTCTTATATTAAGCTTCATTCTATGTATGTTTGATTTATTTTTAAGTTGCTGAAAAGTAATTAATAGACAAACACTGATTCACCCCTCCTCTCAATGTTTCCAAAAATTGGTATCAGAGCTCTGGTCCTTAGCAAATAAGTTTAACCACTTGAGGAGATCATGGACTCAGCAGAAGAAAAACATTTGAAAAATAATCTTGAAGCAGCTCTTGAAGATCTTTATTGATCTGAAAAAGAAAATGAAGAACTTAGACTGAAAGTTGATGGCTCACAAATGCTTATCAAGAAATTAAGAAAAGATTTGAAAGATTGTTCTACAAGTGATTTAGGGAAAATGATCAAAAATCTCAATGAAGAGAATATGTCTCTAAAAGATAAAGTTGAAAATCTAGATGAACAGCTCATAGATAGCCAAATTGCTTTTGAAGAAAAGATCAAAGAAAGCAAAAAACTAGATGATGAACTCTTGAAAGAAAACATGAAAGTCCTAGAATTGGAAAACATAAAGAATAAGTTGGAATCTGAATTAATAGAAGCAAAGGATAAGATTGATAAACTCCACACATGTTCTGATTCACTTCAATCTCAACTTAATGCACAAAAGAAAAAAGGTGACACTACTGGTCTTGGATATAGTGTAGCACAAATTGAAATCAACTCATTGCAAGAAAGAAAGAAAGAAAGATCAAGAAGCATCTTCAGAGGCAAAGAAATTTGAAAGTGTTACAGAGATTAAACCAGAACCACCTAAAGGAAAAATCAAGAAAGTTAATATAACTTGTTATGCATGTAACAAACATGGTCATTTGGCAAGAGATTGCAAAGAGGTAAGACCTTTCAATGGTTACATTTTCTCCTGTAATAAATTTGGTCACGGGGCTATACATTACAGAACAAATCAAAGAAATCAGTCACAACAGAATCAAAGAAGAATGAATAAAAACAATTAGAGAAATCAACCTCAAAGGAATTTGAAGAACACCACATGTCAGATATGTAACTACAATAGACACATAGCAAAGCAGTGTAGCATGATGAACAAAAGCATCAGACCTCCTATCATTTGTCACACATGTGGAAAGGCTGGACACATCTCAAGGTTTTGTAGATCCAAAACTCAAAAGAAAGAGGATCCTAAGAAATCACTATTTGAAG
>MU227019.1:427725-441118 GCA_018584345.1 Thuja plicata
AAAAATGATTCATTAAATGGTTTATGTTGGTTATCAATATATAGTTAAGTACTTTATGCCCTTTCTATTATTACTTTGTAATGAAAATAGGAAGTAAGGACTTTTATTGGAAATGTTTAATTGAATTTTGATGGTGCAATTGAGTTGAGCATAGATAATGTTAAGGAGTAAACAAATATGAATGAATAAATGTGCTTAGTGGATGTGATAAGTAATGTGTGCTTGTTCCACTTCTAAAGGTAAATTACGTGTTAGTCAGTAAGGAAAACTAATTCCGCTAGTTCATTAATGTAATCGGTTTTGATGTGAAATGGAATCAATGTAAATTGAAGTTGTAATGGAAATAGAATTTGTTAGTAAGATGAAATACTTAATAATGGTAATTGAATTCATTAAGGGAACCTTAACGAATGTATTTGTGAATGGTAATGATGATATGTTAGAATGTAAAAAAAAAAAAAATTGTTAGCTGTAATTTTAGGTTATAGACCTTATTCCTTATGGGTTCCCTGGCGGGGACATTACAACAAAAGCATGGGCCCTAGCATTATATCTATGCTTCTTACGATGTTCATTAGCAGATTTGTTACGTTTTTCTTGGTTTGACACATGTTGAGAACTAGGAGGAATAAAAATTGGTTCCTTCACAGGTTCTATAGGATGATTGGTAGGATTCACAGTAGGTTGAGAAGAAAAATTGGGAGGTTAAGTAATAGAGCTAGCAGTAATGGATAAAGGAGGTATGGAAGGAGTGGGTAAAAGACCACAGTTAAGATATATCCGAGGCATGCTTAACTCGACAATGTTGCAATGTTTATAGGCTTAATATGAACAAAAAAGGTTGTAAGGGAGAGGAGGACATGAATTAGGTAATGAAGGCCAAAATAAATCAATAGTAGCACAATCTCTAGCCCTAGAAGGTTGATACAAACTATGATTAATCATTTTCACTTCTCCATTATGAATAAACTTCATATACTTATGAATAGGAGAAGCAATAGCATGCATATTAGTTATCTAAGGCAAACCAAATTTGACTTGCAATTGATCAAAAGTGGGAATGACAATGAAGGTAGCATCTACAACTTTGCCACAAAGTTCAACAGGCAAGTTAATAGAACCAAGTGTAGGATAGAGAAAACCATTACAAGTTTGGATCCATGCGTCAAATGTATCATAACAATCACGTTGTAGAATTTTCATAAAACGGTTTTCCTCAGTAATATCACTTATTAAAGATGTGGGATCAACAAGACAACCACACGTAGGTATCTTAGCAATCCTATAATAAATATAAAGGGGACCATCGAGAGCCTTAATAGTCTCAGAATCATCAAAGGTAATTGAAAGTTCTCGAGGTCGTTTATCCTTAGCTTGTTTCTGAGGTTTAGGTGGAACTTGAAATTGAGGTGGAGGAAAAGGATCTTGAATAGTAGGTTGAGATGAAACAACGCACTCCACATGATTAACAATGTGATTAAGATCATCCATCTTTGAATCGTAAACAATATTTATTGAAGATGGTTGAGTGATGGTATTAGTATCATGTGTAGGTAAAGGATTTGTATAGATTTAAAGGTTTTGATTAGGAGGAGAGACAGATTTGTTCTCATTACCATCAAAATTATCAACAAATAAAGCATTGGAATTGATTAAGTCTTGAACTTTATGCTTTAGAGAATAACATTTTTCAGTATCATGGCCATTCTAGTGACGGTATTGGCAAAAAGCTTTAGAATCAAAGGATTTTGATGCTATCGTAGTAGGGAGAAGAGGTCAAATAAGAGGCAAGGTAATCATATTAGCACTTAACAACCTACTCATAATAGAATGTAAAGATTCAAAGAGAGGAGTAAACATACAATTTATATGGAAAACAATGGATACATAAGTGGCATTGTTGGATGCAATAGCAACTTGATTAGCAACCGCAATCATCTATTTATTAATCTTGACATTGTTGTTAGGTTTCTAAAACTTATTAGGATTAGGAGCAGCGTCACTCTTATCAACTGGAATAGGATCCATTGGAGTTTTTCTCTCAAATTGACTCACTTGTAATTGATAACGATGAAGTGTTGCACAAAGTTGTTGAAAAGAGGTAAATTCAGTAAGCAGAATCTTATCTCTAATATCCTTTTGTAAATTTGAAATAAACATATGCTGAATATCAATATCAAGAATAGGATAAGAAATCTAAGCATACAAATGCTTAAATGTACCAATAAAATCAGTTAATTTTTCCTTAATGTTTTGTTTACAATGCATTAAATTAGTTAAGGACACTTGCAGACCAATGTTATTTTGAAATTGTTGGATAAAGGTATTAACAAGCTTAGGAAAATAATCAATAGAATAAGGAGGTAAAGATAAATACCATTGCAAGGACTTATCATGAAAAGTCCTAGAAAATAATTTAGCTAAAATCCTATGGTCATGAGCATAATCACTACAAAGGATTTGAAATGTTTTAACATAAGTAACAGGATCACCTTTACCATTGTAATTCTCAAGATGAGGCATATCGGCTTGTTGAGGGATAGTAGCATGAATAATGTCTAAGGATAAAGGACTACCCATGTCACATGTAGGAATGATAAACTTGGATTGGGTTAAAGATGCAAGTTTTTGTTGTAAAGATGACACTGTTTGAGCCAAACTAATTTTTGGAATCATTAGAAGAAATAGGTGGCATAGAAATATCAGGAACACTAGGAAAAGTGTAGGAAGTGGCAGGAATGAAAGACACAACTGGTGGAACACTTGGAACCATAGTTGAAAGGGGATTGGAATATGTAAAATGCACACTATGATATGAAGGTTGTGAGGTAGGTAGATATACCAGTGGAACACTCACAAGAATAGATGAAATTGGAAGAGATGTAGTCATCAAAGGAGGAGTATAAGTAGGAATTCTAGGTAAAGGAATAGAAGAAGGTCCCTCACTAGTGACAAGAGGAGTGAATCCTAGATCTTGAGCCTCTTGAGCTAAAGGTTTAACATTCAAATGCACAATATGAGTGATACCACGTAAGAGATTAATACATTGATCACTATCATGAACAAATTTCTTAAGAACCTCTATAGCTTGGATGGAATCTTGATTATGGTTTTCTTGAATAAGCCAATTTCCCATTTTATCAAGTTTGGTTGAAAGTTTTTGCACTTGTTCAGGAGGAACTCTTAAAGCATCATCCTCATCATGAGATGAGTGAGAAGATTTATGCTCCATGGAAGGATTATAATCATGAGTGATCAAATTTTCATCCGGGATCCTAAGGAAAGGAGAGGAAGACTCAGGATCAAAGGAACCCATAAGTCTATGACTTCTAACCGAGATACTATAAGTAGGACTAGAAGTGGTAAAGCTCATACACCAATGTAATGCAAATGATCTAATTTAGGAAACACAAGATTTTGATTTTTAATTTTTGAAATGTAAATGAAAGAACATATAAGAAAGCTAATCTAATATGCATGCAAGATCTAACATAAAAAATGTAATTCTAACACCAAAAAGAAAGAGTTGTCTATTCCGGGTTCACCAAAATGTAAGATCTAAAATGGTAAGATGCCAAAATGTATTACATTTAAAAAGGAATAGGGGTAAATAAGATGCTCCCCTTTTATCCTTAGATATACAAATGAAGGATCCAAATTGATTAACCCCAAAGGAAGGATCAATGCATAAATGAATCAATCTTTTGGAAATAAGAGTAAAGAGGAAGATCTTAAATACCCGTTTATAGGAAAGAATGTGTGATAGGTTTAGAAAGATTAAGAAATTTAATTGAAATGGATAGGAGAAAATTACTAACCTTGAAATGTTACAGATCTGAAGAATGTTGTTTTTGGGGGTCTGCACTCAGTTTCTGGAAAATCTGAGACCGGATCTGGAATACAAAACATAGAAATGAACAAAACCTAGAAAAAAAAATTCGTTCTGACATAGTTCTGATTTTGACCCTCAAGTCAATGTCACCTTTGACCCAAAATTTTTGATTCTGACCTAGGAAATAATCAACCTAAAAATTCTTCAACGGGAAATCTATTTTTGGATTCTCAAAGTTTGCCAAAAAGGGTATCTAAATCTGCACTCCAATCTGTTGTTTCAAACCTATACCTACAAGAAAAATGGATTTGTTTGTTGGAGTGGAGTGGTTTGCCTTGGTCAAACCCTGGTCTTACAATTAACCTTAAATTATAATTGAAATTTCATAATTAAAACAAAGTAAATGAACAAATTCACCTTACTTGTAGAAGCCCTTGTGGCAGATTCGAATCCATGGATCCACGAGTATGCATGCACCAAATGGATGTAGAATTTAGGATGTAGAATGTAGGATGTCTCAAATCAATTGCTTTTAGATCTTCAACACCAATCTTGAATGGATCTTGGAATAGGAAGAGGCTTGGAGGAATGTGGATGGAGAAATCTTCAACAAGAGGGCTCCATAGAGCTTGAATCCTTCAATGGCCACCATTGGATCTTCTTGATGAATTGAGTTATTGAGGAGTGATTGAATACTTGAGAATGGATGAATGCTTCAATGGATACTTGGCTTGCTTAAAATCTTAATTCTTCACCTTTGGATTTCACCCTCTAAGTCTTGAGCTCTTGTGATTATGCTTGATGATGGTTAGAGAAAATGAGAGGAGAAAGCTTCATTGTATATGAAACAAGGGCACAATCTTCTAGAGAGGCCTACATAGTAGAATTAAATTCAAATTAGACCCATACGCTAAGAAGAGGACCTATATTAAATATATTTTAAGATTTTTTGCTCCGAAGACCAAAACAGCCGACCTAAAAGCGAGAATTAACTCTTTCCAAAGCTCAACATCCAGAAACCATAGAAATCATAAATTTGGACCATAGGTCAGAAAAAGGTCAATTCTTACGTAGGTCAAGGTCAAGGTTGACTTTGACCCAAAAAGGTCAACTTTGACCCTGAGGTCAAAAGTATAGTTTGCAGTTTGGAGTATCAGAAACAGGCTGGAAAAAAGTGGGAAATGGGGCAGAACAGGGGAAAAAGATAGATCCAAGTCAGTGACCCATTCAAGGCACTTGAAATGACCCCAAACCACTTACTCAGAAGGCTAAACCAGTCTACAATGGAAGTGCTTCCATTTTTTGACTATAAAGAAACATAATTTTATGGTGCTATCTTATTTGTTTTGGAAAGACAATTGTTATGAATTGATAGGATATATTACTTATCAAATGGTTGTATGCTATTAACAATACTACCTCCATTTCCAAAAATCTCTTGGTGAAATTTTTTTCTCTGTTCTTTGAATTTGTTCTTTGGATAAAATCTTTGCATTTTCTTCGATTGGTTGTTTTATGTTGCATTGTTTCAACTAAAATTATAGTCTTTCATTCATTTGGTCTTTTCATCTTGATAATTTTCTTATTTCTTGATTGTAGGATAATTTCAGAATTTATCTTTAACAAATTTGAATATCAATAATGATATAGTATGATGTTGAATGTAGCCGCCAATGCTCATTGCTTGATACAAGGAAAGAGAAGATGAAGAATTGATGGTGAGTGATGAAGAATTGATTTACCTTAAAGATGCAGAATGTTCTAGCGATGAATTAGTACCTGGAACCTTCTGTATCTTTAAGGGAGCCATTTATTTGTCGATACCGAGGAAAAATGTAGGGCTCTGAGTTCAATAGACAAGATTGGCTATAGATTCATAGAAAAGGTAATTAATGTATTATTCTTCAGGTCATGTCAATTATTCTTCAAGTCATATCAATGATCATGTGCAAATGGTGCCTAATTCTAGTTCAACCCAGATCTGCATTTCTGACTACAATGTCGAAAACACCTAGCATACACAAGGTTCTAGGAATTACCTTATGTTTGTATGTTGGGTGTTTTCAACAATTCAGTCGGCAATGCAGGTGGGGTTGACATGAAATGAGGCATCATTTCCATGGGATTATTGATATGACACTGGATAACCATTGGAGTTTTGACATACCTACTATACTTCTGACGCCCATTTGCGACGAGGATGCTATACTACCGACAGGATTACCATCAAGACTGATATTGGATAACCATCACAATTTAGACATTTTTGCTCTACTTATAATGCACATTTGCAATGAGGATGTATAATACCAATGGGATTACCATCAAGACTCATACTAGATAACTGTCAGAATTTCAACATTTCTGCTATACTTCTGATGCCCATTTGCGACATGGATGCTATACTACAGACGTGGTTACTATCGGGACTGATACTGGATAATCATTAGCATTTTCACATTCATGCTATACTTCCAACACCCATTTGTGATGGGGATTCTATACTACTGACGGGGTTACCGTCAAGACTGATACTAGATAACCATCAGAATTGTGACATTCCTGCTATACTTTTGACGCCTATTTGCAATGGTGATGCTATACTATTGATAGGATTACCGTCGAGACTGATACTAGATAACCGTCAAAATTTTGACATTCTTGCTATACTTATGATGCCCATTTGTGACAGGAATCTATACTACCAATGATGTAATATAATGTCTTTGTGTGGTTAATTTTTATGGTTATGGTCGTCAGAATAGTGATAGTTACCATCTTCATTGCATTTTTTTATGAAATAACTCTGACGGTGATGTTTATTGAATATTCAATGCATAGACATGAAATATCTAATAGATAGCCATCGAAATGAGGCCTCAAATGTACTAGTGAGGAATGCTAGAAAATAGAATTCATATTTAAATTTATGCCTAAAGGATTCTTTATGGTTATATTTGCCACAATTGAAGAAAAGGAGAAAATTGCTTAAGCATGATTATGGTCAATGAGTAAAAATTCACTATACATGTTGTTGGTGCTCAAATCAATATATTGGATTTCCAATGAAATTTTCAATCCAATGCTTGGAAACCCAATTGATTTGGCTAACTAACAAGTCACAACATAGGCAAGGTTGGAACTTCTGCAATTATGGCTCTACAGAACTGAGGTTGGTAGGCCTATACCTTAAACTTATCCTTCAAGTCTTGAGGCTTTTTATAGCAGATGAGAAACACTTCAGACTCTTTTCTCAAGTATGGCAAGGCACTTAAAAGAAATCAAATAGTAATCAATACAACATAATACTGCAAAAACTGAATGCTTTGTGAGATTTGTAAGAATGCTTTATAAGAATGTATAAATAAATGGATTCTATGATATCTCAACAACTCAAAATGATAAACCAAATGACTATATCCAATAATAAATTAGATCAGTGCCTATATCAACTTGTGCAGATAGAGACAATCCAAATTCAATCCTATGTACAACTTTGCAAGACAGTATCAATACTATCAACTATTTTAATGCTTTGGATGCAGAGAAGATTAAGTCTATTTATATCTTTGTTAGTTCAAATGAATTTAACTCCTATGGTTGGGAGACCAGTTGAACAAGAAGTTGGAAACATTAAGTTCTCACAAACTCCTTGATGATCAAACAATTATATAAGACATATAATATCTCTACACAAGTATATCTAAAATAGAAATTGAAATTCCTTCAATAATTGCAAAGGACTAACTGAAATAGATTGAAGACTTTTACCACAAGTGAGACAGAAACACTTATCTTTTATTGATTTTGAGAAAATAGTACATTTGATTCCATGTTGGAGTTGTGATCAAAACTAGAAAAATAATGTATATATGTGTGTGTAACCCCTTTCACATGGTCTTGGAATCCTTATTTATATGTAGTTCAAAGGATGCATACAAGCTTAAGGCTGATGTGTCTCTTGATAACTAAACCTAATCCTAAGATCAACAACTGGACATTAGTTACAATAAAGGAATGATTAATCATCCTTGTTAAGAATAGTTTGTCAACCAAGTAGGTTTCAACCATAAGTGCTTAGTAAATTCTTGATGATGCAGTCTTTAGATTATCATATAATGATATCACAGTACTTCGACCAAATGTATCCATCAAGTATCTCTATTTCTGATAATGGATATCATCTTTAGCATGTCGAATAGCTTTATCATTTTGAATAGGCATGTCGACATTGTCGACCATCTTCTGTTATCATATATATATGTAATAATTCATCACCATGTATAGGCATGTCTTTATCTTCCTTAGTATCTCAAGAGGACCACATTACTTTATCATCGAACATATCCATAATCGCCACCCTCGAAACCCTGCATGGAGATGTTGACAACGTATCAAATGATAATCAAAAACCCTAAGATAGAATACAAATAATATTAAAAAATATAAAAATGACAAAAGGAAATCTCAGTCATCACTGTCACTTGGGCACTTTGTCTTTTTACTATTGAGGACACGTTTCAAGCTCATGTAATGCCTTAAAGAGTTAAAGTTGTGCATCTCCACTTTAGGGCATTACACCTGTCATTGATGTTTTCCATGATTTAACAGACGATCATATTGTCTAGACCACCGTGGGCCCGAGACACTTGTCATTCAGGCATAATTCCTTAATGGATAGATGTTGATCACTTTTTCTTCAAGGCATTACGCTATCTGTCTGATCAATTTGAACTTGATTGGTCTTTAATAGTATTCCTTTTTCTTTATCACTGAGAGTCTAGTGGGTTTGGGACACGTATCACTCTGTCACACTCTCACACTAGATAAAATACTTGCTTCTTTTGATTTTGATTAAGTGATAAACGTAGATCAAATCTAAATTTCATCGTTCGATCTTCTTCATTGTCCTCTTCAGTCACGCATTTGCAGCACTTTATCTTCTGATGTTTGAGCCTGCGCGAGTGAGTGAAAACTAAATTTGTTGCTTGGATTTTCACTTGGTCGCACACTTGCAGCCCTTAATTTTTTAACCACTAAGCCTTAGCGAGTGAGAAATGGCATGAAAAATTATTTAATCACACACTCACGCAACATAAATTCTTAACTGCTAACTATTAGTGAGTGAGCGATAAAACACAATCTTCTTGATCTCACACTCACGGATTAAATACGTTAAGTGAACAAACCATTGTGAGTCAGCAATAATATAAAATTTCCTTCATACGCACACTTGTGGACTAAAAAGCTTGAAGTGAAATAACATGGCAAGTGAACACCGACCGTAGATGAGATCAGATTTCAACTGTAGATTTTCATTGTTTCATTGCTTAGACTTCAGTGGGTATGGGATATGCGTCGTCATGTGGCGCTCTCGCAAGGAATAAAGATCTAGTATCTTTTTGGAATGAGTTAGTGCCAATTATTAGATGTAATCTAATTTGCATGATGATTACTCTTCTTTGACCTCAGTCAAGTGGGATCTCATCTGATACATGGAAACATGTCATTCTCTCGCAAGGAATAAAGATGTATCTTTTTGTAATGAATCAATGCCAACCGTTGATCTAATCTGATTTTTAACTATAGATCTACACTCTTCACCATTCAAATTTTAGTGGGACCATAACACGTGGTGATCCAGAATGATGCCTTAATGGATAGATAACATGCATCTTTTGTTTAAGGAAACACGTCGACTGTCGGATGGATATTTACTTGCTCGATGTTTAAGAAACTTTGACCTCAGTCAAGCAAGATCTAAACGGACACCTGTTGGCATTGTGTAATTCCTTAATGAGTAAAGGTCTTTCATCTCTCAGTCAAGGGAATACACCACCTGTCGATCTACACTAAGGTTTAATCGTCAGATGGATCTATGTAAAAGTATAAAATAAATAAAAAGATCACGAAAAGACAAGCAACGACTATATTTATGAAGTTATTTATGAATATGCAGGCCAAAAAACATAAGAATAATATGATATATGAAATACAAATAGACATAAGAGATAATTAAAAGCATAGATGAATGGATCTTTAGTTGACAAAGTTCTGAGGGGTAATGCACCATCATATTTTAATTTCCCTGAGAAATTTTGACAAGCTTCACATTTTCTAACATATTTATAACTATCCTTAAAAATATATGGCCAATAATAACCAGCATGTAGTATCTTATGGGCAGTAGTTCTTGCTGAGAAGTGACCACCACATACTCCATCTTGTAACTCCTTCAATACTGAATTTTCTTGGCACATATCTAGACATAATAAAAGGATACCTTCTCTATTCTTCCAATATAAGTCACCTTGTATCAAAACATACCTAGGTGCTTGTAACTTTATTTTCCTCTTTTGATTATCATTTAAACCTTCTTGGCATTTCATGTGCTTAAAGAAATATACTATATCAATATACCAAGGACAATTTTCAATACTTACTACTGATTTATTAGTTGTCACCTGATTTATTCGAACTGCCTCAAGATTTGATTCAGCCATAAGTTTAGCAAGACCCTGTCCTCTGACCAACTTTATTATTTGGATCTCCATGTTAAACTCTTGGATTTGATTTTCCATTCTGCATCTCCTGCATGTAACCTCTGACTGCTTAGATATATCTTTAATTCTTGCATTTGGCACATAAGCTATCACTTTAGCTCCCACAAAGTATGGTCTAAAAGATTTCACTACTTTAACTAGGGCATAAGATTTCTTCTTATTTATGTCATAATTTAATTTTGTTACTTGAAGCATTTTACTAAAAAATTCTATTGGCTGCTCATAGCCCTCATCATTCTTTTCTAACATAACTGCAGCAATAGTATGATATGATGCAAAAGAAAATAACTGAAAAGGTTTTGAAAAATAAGGTGTCTTAAGGACTGGAGCCTCCTTGATTGCTTTCTTAATATTTTCAAATGTCTCTAGGGTTTCATTGCCCAATTTAATTTCTACACCTTTCTTAAGCATCTTAGCAATAGGCTTAATGATCTCTGAAAATATTGGGACAAACCTTCTTACAAAATTTATTTGTCTAAAAAAGGATTAGATTCCTTTAAGATTCTTGGGGATCTATATTTTATCTATGGTTGCATTTTGTTCAGGTGTTAGTAATAACTGAGAGGGGGGGTGAATCAGTGGCCTCAAAAATTTATCCTTTAAACTTCAATCCACTAATCAATACACCTCAGACTATTAAGTCCCTACAAGATGCATGCCTTGAAATACTTTGAAATAATTAACTGTCTGTCAGTTTACCTTGTCTGTCCTTATTCTCCTTGATTACCGATAAGCAGTAAAACTTATTTACCAATACTTAGTAAATATGCAGAGTATACCAATCAATCCTGAAATGCATATGTGAAATGTAAAACAATAAAGTAATAAACCATACACACATAACACATGGATTTTAACGTGGAAACCCTGTTAAGGGAAAAACCACTAGGATCGGTACCCCAAATTTTCACTCTTCTGAAGTGAGCCATGTTAGGAGCCAACCCTGTTAAAGGTTACAAACACACTATTAAGTGTGACCTTGTTAGAGGATTTTTATACATAGGTTGTCACTTAGTATCTGGCATCTATTTTTCTACCATCCTTGAATCAGCCTCCTTCTTAAACTGTCAATAAGCTTTAGGCAAATCTTACTACCATCCTTGAATCGACCTTCTTCTTAGGTTGTCAATAGGCTTTATGCAAATTCAATGCTACTTTCATGAATCAACATTTTTGGCAATCTGTTAGGATATACCTCAATTATAGAAGACAGTTAAGTCCTGCTCTGTTAAGAGACTTAATGCTTCAATGGTTAAATTGAAACACAATGATCTGTTCCTAATGCAACTTGAATTGCAAATTTTTAGATCTATTTAAGTACAATACCTCTCTGATCAATATATCAATTCAATTCCTTTGTGCTCCACACTTTGTGCTCTGTGATGCTGTGCTTCACTGTTCGTCGGTGTCTATAGAATTCTTTAGCTCTCCCTTAGCTTGATTGATCAGGACTGTATGAAGTTTATCCTTCACCAGTTTCTCTTCAGCATCCTCTTTCTATTCACTACCCTTCCATATATATGATTGATTATGGAAATGAATTATGCTTATCTCTTATATAGACATGATATTTCTTAATTCTTGATTCTTGGCATGAAAAATAATTCAGCCAATCTGATTTACGGCTTTAACTCCTGATTTATCTCGTAGTTATCTTCTTGCCAACTGTATAAATCTTCTTTAAATCAATTACTTAACTTTGGTTGAATAAAACAACTAGTTAATTCTATCCTTAAGCTCTGTCAGCTAGATATTTTGTCATTTTTTGAAATCTCTATTCTGTTGGTCAATTCTGTAGTTCATCATTGGTGACAACTGCCAGTTTCATCGGTGTAACTCCAGTTAACTTCAGGATCTCCATCTGTTGGTCAACTCTATTTTTAGTTTGTCGGGCATCCTATGATTCTGCTTCATTGGGCAACACTATCTTTTGCTTGTCGGGCATCACTATGAATTTTTCTCTGTCTTTACCGATGGTCTGCATTCCATCGGTGTAGTCTGTCACTTAGTGAATACTTGACTTTTATGCATTGCTAAAAGCATAATCATTGTTCCATTTATTTTCTAAATTCTTTGGCATTATGTACATGACCATATAGATGATATCAAGTTGATATCAATAACAATACAAACCATTAAATGTTTTAATGTCTTGCATCATCTTCAACTTAACATTATCAAATATTCAAATAGTTACATGTCATCAATCTCTCCCTTTCGCATTGATGGAAACATACTATATTATCACACTATACTATTTCTAATATAATATGAAATACAATTGTTGAGATTCATCAAATTACCAAATAGTTTGTTTTGATAACTGATAAAAATGTCTGACCGTCGATAAGCTCTGTATTAGCTTAGATTTGATTCTTGTAGCTTTTTGTGTTTCTTCTTCTGATGTGGTGTGTCCTTTGTTTGTGTCAATTTCTCTCTTTTGACTGTTCTCTTTCTTTGATCTCATTGTCTTTTGTTTGCAAATTTTATACAAATTCTCTCTCTATGGATATGATCTCTCCCTCTTTGGAGTAATCTGATAATGAATAGTTTCTAATGATAATACTGGATACATTCTCTCCCTTTAACACCAATGTAAAACAAATATTTTACAAATATCTGACATTAATGTCAAACAACTATTTTCTTCTATCCATAATATATTCCTTGAATTTCCCTTATCCATCATCAATACAACAATATGCTCTGGTGCTCAGTTTTGATATATACCTTTCTGTATATAGATGTAGCTTTGAAGTTCATCTTTTGCTTGCATCAATCATGAATGATATTCTGATAATATATGGTTGATGCAGCCTTTAGTCCTTTACTGACTGGTAAACATGGGTTTGACCCCTAGTCTCTTTCTTGGGTACTCAAATGTATCCTTGGGCAGTGGCTTGGTGAAGATATCAGCCAATTGTTCTTTTGATTGCACATATTCAAGTATCACCTCTTTTTCTTGAACTTGTTCTCTTAAATAATGATACTTGATGGA